>APFE030496319.1:23519-52289 GCA_000404065.3 Pinus taeda
ACGCATTATACTAATAATTAACATGGAAAAAATTTGACGTCCAATGCCTAATGGAAAAAGTAATCTGACAACAAAATAAAAAAACAAGTAACACAGATTCATCTTAATTCTGGGATTTTCAAAGCACCAAGCAGTTTGCATCTATATATATATATATATGCACATTATACTAATAATTAACATGGAAAAAATTTGACGTCCACTGCCTAATGGCAAAAGTAATCTAACAACAAAATAAAAAAACAAGTAGCACAAATTCATCTTAATTCTAGGATTTTCAAAGCACCAAGAAGTTTGCATCCGGGGTTTTTAATCCCTCGCATTGTTTATAGCTCCAGGGTTAAGACAAACCTATGTTGATTTAGTATAAATACCAAGAAGGGAATTTTATAAAATCTTTGCTAAAATGTGGGAGGTTTTATGGTGTGAGACATGGTCAGTTATTTATGGATAGCTTATCATAGTTAAATCTTGAAAAATATCCAATCTTAAAAAGGATAGATAGTTTGCATCACCAATCATGTCTTTTTTTGTTAGCAAAGCATTGGTGCACTTAAGCACTTTCTCTTAGATTTAAAATAAAATGTATTAAACAAGAAGAAAAAACCTCGAAGTAGTTCCCAATTCAGTAATGCAGATAGAAATGTATCTCTTAGATTAATTACATTTATCTAGAATATAAATACAGACAAGCAATGAACCCCAGACCTGTACCTTTCGTTATCCAGATACTAGAGATTATAACTTGATTTTCATCTTTCACCTCTTATATCTGTAATGAGAGATAAACCATGATGGGAGTACGCTCTTAATCAAACTATTATCCTATTAATTTATTAAATTATCCAACTCATGACTGAAATATTAGTGAGTCAGGTGACACTTAGCCAAACATGATTCTTGACCAGTTTTAAGCCATAGATCAACATAGATTTGATGACCTAAGTTAGTGTCCCTGTTAACACTTATGTCTACAACACCTGAAAACTTCTGTTAGCATGAGGTTCAGGGTTTTCTTGGCATGATGTAAGTTTATTACTATGAGGTGGGTGAAATATTATCACTCTCCTAACTCATAAAATATTTCTATCCACCAATTTTATAATCATGTATATACCGAATATAATATAGAGTGTACATTTTGATTTTCTCTTGCACTTTCCTTCTTATGCAATTGTTCTCATTTCTCTTTCAATTCATGCACATATCAATAAGGTTTATTTTCTTGTTTCTATTGTAGCATGAGTTTTGTTTTGGGTTGAGGTATTATTTTGGTTTCTTCTGATAAAGTGTATTCCTATTTGTTGGAAACAACAACAAGAAATGCTAAAAATAGCACTGCTATAAATAACAGTTCGGGTACCAGTGTTGGACATAGCAACAAGGAATGAAAAATGGAAATGCTAAAAATAGCATTGCTATAGATAGCATTTCTAGATAGATTCCAATTTTAATTTGTCCTTGAATTAAAATTGAGTATTAAAATTCGAATTTAGTCTCACTAGTTGTTTTAAAAATAGTTAATTAATTCATCTTGAGTTAATTAGTTGGAGAAAATCAAACATGAAGTTTATGTGAAGACATGCAACAATTATCCCTTTGATTGAGGAAGTTATCCATTAGTTAAAGAGATAAGGATGAGTTGTAATATTGAGTTTTAATTAGTTGGCTCAGTTAATTGAGTCAAGTCCAGATAGATTAATTCAAACAATTTGTTGAATTAATTGTGAGTTCAATTAGTTAATGCTTGCATTCATGTAACTATTGCACTTCAGATAACTGGATATTCTCTCATAAATAAATCATGCATGTTAGTTCAGACAGAGACCTAGTTGAGATCGGAGGAAGGGACAATGTACTATCAGTTGGAGGATTTTTTCCTATATAGGAAACTCATCCATGCAAAAGGAATTATCTCCTTCAGGTTTGTACAGTTATTTCAGAGCCAAGTGAGCAGTGTGAGGTGGGAATTCACACAAGTGGAAGCACTGGACCCCAAGAAAAACTGCACAAGGTAATAGGAGGCTTGGAGGGCAGAGGAGAAGGTTTGTGAGAAGCCTTTGACTATCTATGAATAGCAGAGGGATTGTACTGAGAGCTGGATAGCTTGTGAGCTAAAGCTTTATGTAATCTGGACATATTTCCACTTGTATGATAATACAGATAGCGGTATTTTTAGCTGAGGCTTTCCCCATAGTATTCCTCTGTGTTTCTGTGTTTCTTCCTCTCTATTATATGTGTTTTGATTGATCTTGCTCATATTCGATTAAGCTTCCGCAAAGTTTGTTGTAGAAGTAGATCTTGTATTTTGCTATAGTATATTGTATAATCTGTTGATCTACAGTGGGAATTTCTACATGGTATTAGAGCGAGGTTTTGTAGAAAAGTTCGACATGGTATCAGAGCGAAGGTGATCAGAGCTGTGAACGGTATACGAAGAAGAGAAATCGAAGTAAAAAAAAAAAAGATTGGGCCGTGAGTTTGAAGGGAAGATCTGAAAATTTTTGTGCAAAATTTTCAAAAAAAAATAGAAGATCTGGATTCCTTGTGAAAAAATACCCAAATTCAAAAAAAAATTTGACTGAATTGGAGTTCGAATGAGGGAGATATCACTGATCTAAAATCAGCTCTTTTTCCAGAAAATTTCGTGACGACGGGAAAGATGAAACAGATTGGTGTGCTAGTCAAGAACCTGCATGCTCTTGAGGTTCAAGATGCATGCAAAACCTTGAGGAGCAAGGCAACTGTTGGAGACTTGGTGGTTAAGAGGGAGAGTACATTACCTATCAACATGCAGCGCCAGAAGAAGTCTCAGACGATTGTGGAGGAGCCACAATTGGTGCAACAACTTCAGGAGGTTGTGGAGCAGCCACAACTAGAGAAGCCAAGAGGAGATTGAGTAGAGACATCTACTCATGCATAGATCTCCAGTAGGGGGAAATTTCGAGCCAAGTGGGCAGAGGGATCACATGCATCCATACCTCCAGGTCAGAGGTGGGGCGATGTGGAGTTACAGTCCAAAGAAGGCTGGAATAGGGGCAAGATCCTTTGAGGTACCCAACTTCTTTGATTCAACCTTGCTATGGGAGCCATGATGAGGAGTAGCAGGACTGATTGAGTGGGTAGAGACAGATGTGGATGGAGTGACAGAGAGAGCTACAGTGCAGGAATCCCAAGACTGTGTAGAGCTAGTAGGTTGCAGCTATGCAAGAGGCACAGGAGTGTTGCACCAGTGTAGGATGGCACAGAGGGGTGTGCAATGGTGCGAGATGCATGGAGATGTTGTAGCAGCTCAAAGGTCAGAGAGGGAGCACTTGTCAACAACAAATGGAGCTTCAACATCAGAGGATGTTTCTAGCCCAACAGAGAGGTCAATTGGGAGTTTTTTTGTTTCTAGAGTTGTTGGAGCAACAACACTTGGAAGAAGTGTTGCACGCAGAACATTCCAAAGGTTTAGGATTGGGTTCGAGTTGAATGCCTTTCATGTTGACAGGGAGTGTTAAAAATGGCAACAAGAAATGCTAAAAATAGAAGTGATAAAAATAGCACTGCTATAAATAGCAGTTCAGGGACTAGTGCTGGACTGAGAAACAAGGAATGAAAAATGGAAGTGCTAAAAATAGCATTGCTAAAAATAGTATTTTGGGATAGATTCCTATTTTAGTTAGTTCATGAACTAAATAGTGATGTAAAATTCAAATTTGATCTTAGCAGCTGTTTGTAAATTAATTAATTAATTCATATTGAGTTAATTAGCTGTAGAAAATCAAACATGAAGTCTATGTGGGGACATGTAACATTTTCTCCATTGATTGAGGAATTTATCCATCAGTTAAAGAGATAAGGATGAGTTCTAATTATGAGTTGTAATTAGTTGGCTCAGTTAACTGAGTCAAGTCCAGTTAGATTAATTCAAATAGTTTGTTGAATTAATTGTGAGTTTAGTTAGTTAATGATTGCATGCATGTAACTGTTGCACTTCAGATAACTAAATATTCTCTCATAAATAACTCATGCATGTTAGTTAAGTCAGAGACCCAGTTGAGATAAGAGGAGGGACAATGTACTATTAGTTGGATGAATTTTTCCTATAAAGGAAACTCATCCGTACAGAAGGATTTATCTCCTTCAGGTTTGTGTAGTTATTTCAGAGCCACATGAGCAGTGTGAGGTGGGAATTCACACAAGCGGAAGCACTAGACCTTAGGAAAAACTGCGTAAGGAAATAGGAGGCTTGGAGGGCAGAGGAGAAGGTTTGTGAGAAGCTTTTGACTGAGAGGATTGTACTGAGATCTGGATAGCTTGTAAGCTAAAGCTTTGTGTAATTCAGACATATTTCCACTTGTATGATAATACATAGATTGGGGTTTTTAGCTGAGGCTTTCCCTAGAGTATTCTTCTGTGTTTCATGTGTATGATTTCTTCTTCTATGTTATATGTGTTCTGATTGATCTAGATCAAATTGATTAAGCTTCCACAAAGTTTGATTGTAGAAGTAGATCTAGTATTTTGCTTTAGTATATTGCATTATCATGTGATCTACAGTGGGAAATTCTACACTATTTATTTAGTTTAACTGTCTTGCATTCAATTATTGCAATGAGTGGGTATTGGCTATATGATCCATAGACAGAACAATGAAACTTTTTGATCTATGCAAGATAACCAAAGCTTTGCATACCTTTTCTTGTCATAAGTATATGATGTCTGGTTCTAATTCATTTTCTTGTTTATGGAAGTATCACCCTGAATTTCTATGATGTATGTGGAAACTTGAAATGTTATATCTCTTTATGTGGAGTTATTTAAACATTGGAATGCAAATGGATTTCTTAAAATATAATATAAGGAACTAAATATCCATCTATTCATCTTAAAATGCATTGTAAATAAGAGATTTTTCGTCAGTATTTTTACCATTTTATTTGGTAGAACACATTGTATAGAATGATGCACTACTCCTTTTCTCATTATGTTTGGAATTTATACCGATTAACTTAGTGTTTTGTGTAGCTTCATTGTTGTTTGTTTTATATGTATAACTTGATTTCTATTTTGTGTAGTTACAAATAGAAATTAATCTTCATTATACGAATAGAAATTAAGCTTCATTGTTTGTTTTATACCGATAGCTTCATTTTTGTTTTATATGAATAATTAGTTTTGTGTAGCTTCATCATTGTACAATGTTGATCATAAGAGAGTATTAATTCTTATGGTTTATGGCAACTATGGATGAGTATTAGGATTTGTAGATATTGGGGCTATCTTTGTTTTTGAAACGAATAATTTTTAGGATGTAAATGAATATGAAAAAGAAAATAAGTGGGTACATTTCGTTAGATACATTGGAAAGGGGTATAAATGACATAGTTTTAGAGACAATTCCAAAATGCCATTTGTTTGGAATATATGACATTTTTGGTAGGTATTTGGAGATAGCATGCGAAAATGATATTATGGAGTATAACTAGTTAATGCTGGACTTATTTTTATTTTTTGGACTCCCAAAGGAGAGGCAAAGTCAAGATGCAACCAATAAATCATTATGTTAGTAGGAGGTTTACTTCCTCTGGAGCCTAAGGACCATGGAATATTGGGGCATGTTACCCACCTACATGTATGGGTAACCATAGGAGAATTTTTTTCTTCTATGATGCAATTTTCTTGCTCATTGTGATACATTATTTATTATATGTTGTATTTTTCTTTCCATTTTTTTTCATAAGATATCTACAACTTGAGCTTTTTAGATTGTAACTTAGTTGAGATTATTGTTATTAAGTTCCCAAGATTTTATTTTTCTATGGTGACATTTTATTTGTTTTGTTTATACAGGTCATCTAACCACCTAGTGGCCACTATCGCCCAATTGAAGAAAACTTGTTCGAGTTTCTTGGATTTATGGGGAAAAATGGCATTGAGATGGCTAATGTTGAGGTATATGTCATATAAATCCTTTATATTATATTCTAGTGTTCATCACATTTAATGACTTATACTCTACATTATATCTTCTTTCATTTCAAAAGAGGGACTCAATATTGATGGTCAAAAGTAGGAATTGAAGAAAGAGGAGAACAATAACACTGGAGTGACAAATGCATAGAGAGAGAGAGAGAGAGAGATAGAGAGAGAGAATTGGTATGGTGATACGCTTAAAGAAAATATCTTGCATGAGACACACACACATATAGACTGATAATCAAGTCTTAAGAGTTGGTGAATTCACCTACAATGCCTTGGCAGCACAATGATAATGTTTTGAAGTGATGAAACAACATTTCATGTGTAAATTGTAGTCCAACCAATATTAAGTTGGAAAATCGTATTGTAATGCTTGACATTTCATATAATATAATTTATGTGGTTGAAATTATTTATAGTTGCACTTGATATTATTTAGTATTGTAATTAACATAGTTAACTTTGTGTTTTCATATTAGATGAACATGCACATTGTATAACATTTTTTTTAATTTAGTCGCAAAATCATACTAGTTAATTTATGTTAATTAATAATGAACACATAAAATCAATCTAAAACTACTAAATTAGTAGTTTATATTGATTAATGATGAACACAAATAAAACAAATATACGACTAAATTAGTTGTTTATAATGATTATTAATGAAAGTAAATGAAATGAATATAAACTACTAAATTAGTCTTTTATATAATGAAGATGAAACTACCAAAAAAAATAAATGACTAATACAAATGATAAATTTGTGATTACAAATGAAGACTAAATTTTGAATATATACAACTTTTAGTAACTAATTTACAATATCTTATAACATGACCAAAATTTAGTCATATTTCTTTGGTCATTAATTGGTTTCAAATGATGACTAAAATTTGCATATATATGACTATTAGTAGCTAATTTACAATATCTTATAACATGACCAACATTTTGGTCATTAATTGGTTTTCTCGAGTGATCATATAGTAATATATTTTGTTGTATGTTTGGTCATTAATTGTGGCAATTAATGACTAAATCAATAACTAAATTAATGACCAAATTAATGACTAAATATACTACTAGATGATAAAATTGAGACAACCAATTAATGACTAAGCTAAAAATGACTAAAAGTTGGATGCGTTATAAGATATTATAAATTAGCTACTATTGGTCATCGATTGAAAAATGGTCGTTTATATGCAAAATTTAGTCGTTTTTTAAGTAACTAATTAGCCATTTTATACTAGTGGAACGTCCCCAAATTTGATATTGTTAAGACACATAATATGAAAAGGGATAGGACATAATAAGTGTAAGTGTTGCATACACTTAGTTTTAACATATTCCCACAAAGAATTGATCCATAATAACCACATTATGTCCAAAAAGATGACATTCCCGTGCCATATTCCACTATTTCATTTCTCCAGAACTTCATCAAATATACAAGGTGAAGATAATTTACCTCCTATTCATATGGTGCCAAAAAATTCATTGGCAATATTCCATATTTTCCTAATCATTGTAGTGATGCATGGGGAAGATGTCAGACTAAATCATTCCTCCCAATTTGTACCAATTTCCAAGAACAAAGTAGGGAAAGGCCACAAACAAACCATGAATCTTACCCATATCGTGTCATTTGATCTTAGACTACAATGGTTCCCATGATGGAATGATCTAGAGTGTGATAATCTCTGATCTAGATTGGATTTTTATATTATTTTTCATCCATATTGACACTTTCATAGTGGAAAAATGGGAGGAACCAACACACAAGACCATTTTTACTAGTGGGTCCCACTTTGGTGATTTGGAGTTTAAAACCTTCTAGATTTAATGAAGTTTTTTGTGGTCCATTTTTTTTCTTACACTAGACACTTGGTGTTGAGCACTCAAATATATTTCCATTGACACAATAAAGACCTCAAATAGAGTCCATATGAAAAAGTTATGCCACCCCAAAATTGACCTTCCTATTTTCTCCACCATGATTCAAGAGGATTCCATGATAATGCCATTAATCATGAAAAAGGGGCTACCCGTATGACCACTATGAAGAATAATCTAGAATAATTGAGCTGCAACTCATATTAAGGGTTTAGTGTGTCAAATTTAACCTATAATTGGCTATCAAGATATGTGTAACTATGGCACTGGGAGGAAAAAGGGTTTGATTCTATTCTAGTGCATTTAGTTCCATAGTAGAGCAAAGCAGTTGAGAGTGGGAATAATAGATATGGTTGTGTTATAGAGTAGCTTATGTACCACATGTCTCATTCTTTTGTATTTACACAATTCATTCAAAGAAAGTAAGAGCAAAGCACATTCACCTTCCAGTTGGGTTTTCTCCTGAAAGGGTTTCCCAGGTCATATCTTGTGTTATTGTGGTTTTGTAAGTGATTGTCCTATTTTTTTTCCTCTATTTTCAACATTTTATATATTGAATGCATAAATAGATTTTTTTTTTTTAATAAATCAGGAAATTTCTAAAGAAAAGAAAACCCTCATATATATATTTTTAGATCTTTAGTAGATCTCTAACAAATTGTTTCCAAATGGAATATCCATAACAATTTATGGATCAACCTCTTAGATCCATCAAATTCCCATGAAACATCGACTGCATAAATGATGTTCCCATTCCTTGTTCCCTTGATTATTATACCAAGGGAGAAATTGAGGGGTTGATGATGCCCCTTATCATCACTCTATCGATGTTTAACATTAATGTTGGCATTATTCAAGACATACATTGGTTCCACTTGGAGCTGGACTTCACTAGGCCTTTTCATTTTTGGATACGATAATCACTTCATTAAGGAATGGTACAAGGTCCCTCATTCCCATTGATACACAATGTTTTGCATGCTCAACTAGCATCCTTGTTATCCATTTTATCTACTTTGTGGTTATTCTTATAGAGCACATGATACAAAATAGAGGATATAAGTATAGATAATATACTTTTGATGTTCTTGATTATGTTTTTTTAATTTTATTTTTCCTAGTAATGTGCCTATAACAAGATGTTGAATTGAATTTTTGGAGACTCCAATAATGACCAAATTGTCAAGATTACAACCATGGCCTAATTCTAGGCCTTTCAGAAAAGCATATTCCCAACCCTCATTGTTTGTGCCGTTTCCAAAAGCATATGCATAGTATATTTCGATTTTTCCACCAAGGCCAAGAATAACATCAATCACTTAGACCTACCATCCTTGAGCAAAGTTCTGCTATTATTAGTAGAAAGAAAAGATACAAAATAACCATAACAAAAATTTGTCATGATTAGTAAATAAATTACTTTTCCCTTTTATTTAACTAAGATAATAAAAATATAACGTAGATTTTAAGATAACTTACACACTCTTCCCCTTAAATATTGCAATTTCTATTTCATAATAAAATGAAAATCACCTTTTTTAAGTACTCAAAATGAGATATAAATAAAATTTAAGTATAAGTACATATTGCAGATATAATAGTATTTAATAGATTACTATTATGATTACAATTACATAGTTAATCTAAATGTCATTTCTTAACCTTCCAAAAATAATCCTCAATACTTTAATCAATATACATGTTATTAAATTGATGTTAAATTTGTGTCTATAAAAATAGGAAAAAAGGAGATACCATTAATTTATACCCAAATTTGTTACATGAATTTGAAATAATGAAAATTATTTATCAATCTACATCCAAATAATCCTAGATTTATCAAGGCTCAAAACAAATAAAATTCTTCTAACATGCAAACATTATTGTTCTTGAAAGAATGAATTAAATGAAAATGCAATGATAAGCACAAAACAAAAATTTAATATTTATCAAGGTTGGTTAGATCATGGAGAACAACTCTTGACTAGGGGGTTATTTTGGTGACTGGCTATTTGAATACCAAATTTCATTACATATCCTAATGTGTCCTCCATAGTGAAGAAATTAATTGGTGATAGGGGGTATATGCAAGGAGGGACTTCAAATATTTCTCCACAAAACTATGTCAGTGAGAATATTGTGGGTGGTGTAGTCATGTTGGGCTTGTCAAATCTCGATGTTAGATCTTACAATGAATATTAAACTAAGGTACAATTATCAGGTTGAAGTAGTGTCGAAGTGGAATTTCACAATAGTGATCTCATTGGCAATGTAATGTAGAGAATAATGTGGAGGCTCAATGTGGAAATTTCATTCATTGATCAAGCTAGGGATTTGATTATAGATCACAAGGAAATCGTTTGATTGAATTGGTGGGGGTTCAACAATTTGATAATTTTAATTCTTTGTTAAATTTATGTTGTGGTGCTATGTTATTGGGTGTGGAATTTACTTTTTGTTACTTTGGTTGGTTTTAAGGAGACTCTTGTAAGGTCTCGAGGGGTAAGGAAAAGTTTCAAACATTGGGAAATAGAAAGAGGGAAAGGTTAGTTTAGTCGTTAGGGACATTTTAGGCTTAATCAAAATATGCATATGTTAGAAAAACCCTAATATGAAATTCCTATACACACATTTTTGGTTGGATTCCCTCAAATGGGTATAATGTCATTAGGCTTCTATAATTGATTGTGGGCCTATCTTTCATATTTTGGGAAGAGGATGGATAGGTTACATATTGAGATATGTAGAGTATGCATTGATCATTTTGGGTAGTAAGTGGTTCAAGGATTCATTCACTATGTTTAAAGCCTTTGCATCCATGATTTGATCCTAAAGTGGAGGTAGCAAAAAATATTATATTTTGGGTCAAACTCTTAAGTTATTATGGATTTATGGTTGGATAAAACTCTAATGTATATTGGACATATTTTGGGAAAAATTGCTTTGGTGGATGATTCTTATAACACAAGTCTTTATCATATGGTGGCTGGTATATAATTTGATAATGTTCAATATTAAGGGAGGTTTGTATGATTATGTGGATATTGGTTTTAAGGTTGTAGTGTATACCCAAATTATACACTACGTTGAGGTTCCTTTCTATTACGTTCATTATTATTCTTATGGACACATTGCAAGGGATTGTGAGCTCCCTTTGAGGAAGGTTTGGAAGAGAAAATATTATACTAGTGTATAAAGTATTGTTAAGTAGGCATTCAGAGTACTAAATTTGTGGATGAAGATAACGATGAGAATGATAATGTTGGTGATGAGATTATATTAATTCAAAATAATGTGAGTTCAATTGGTTATGAGAAAAATAAGGGCATTTATCCCATGGCTAGTGATTCTCTAGAATCCCCATTTTATAATATGAGTGTAGGCCAAGTATCTTTGATGAATATATGACAATCTTTTGTAAATGGGGAGAAGGTGGAAGAGAAAAGGATTATTGAATATCTTAGAGGAATTACTTCAAAGGATGAAGGTATTATCCATATTAAGTCTTAACACTACTTCCTATTCTATTAAGGAAACTTTTCCAATCCAAGTAGAGTTGTATAAAAATGGTGGTAGCTTGGGTAGGTAAGAATTTCAATAAGTTTAAAAACTAATCTTGTATTTAGAAGAGATGGAGGGAACTATTGTTTCCTTGTATTCATATTTTGAAACTACTTCTAACTACAATTTTGTATTAGTAGGGGGGGAAGGGATATCATGTTTGATATTGCATATTGCAGTGGTGGTAATTATATATTAAGGTCTAATAAGTGTATAAGTCTGTTAGAGGGTATTCTGGTGGTTTTGTGAAGGATTTTTTGAAATATCATAGTTCTATCTTGATGTCTAGGGAGTCCCAAATTCATCATGTTTAGGAGAAGTCCATTAAAGAGATACAACAAGGGTTATCACACTCGATCTCTGGGGTACTTAGAGTAGGATCACCCCAAAACTTCTATTCTAAATGGATGTTTTATATATGAACATCTAGGATTCAAGAATTTAAAATGTAAAATTAGTTCTTAGGCATTTAATAGAGTTAAATAAATCTCAAATTTTATTACTTCAATAGATAATGGAGAGTGGAGATATCTTAGTGGATGAATTTAGAAGATTTCCAATAGGTTTGGATGTTTTAGAATTAGGTTATAATGGTTTATTTGGAGGTGCTATAACATGTTGGACACAAAATATTAACCTAAGTAATTTTATGCTATATTTTAGGTATGTGCACAACTTTTGAGTAAAAATTTGGGATCACCTATAAGTCTAATGAACATGTTTTGATCTTATTAGGATGAATGACCATTTTGGGAGAATAATTTTCCTTTGAAATGTGTTCGTGATGACAAGTGGATCATGGGAGGGGATATGAATTTCATTTTAAACAGGAGGGAAGTTTGGGTTTTTTTTTCCTTGACATATGGACTTGTTGATTTTTTAAATTATCAAATTAAGGCTATTGGGTTAGTTGATGTTTAACCTATCTCTATGGGTATTACATGGATTAATAATAGGGTTGGAAATGAAGGAGTGTCAAAAAGTATTAATAGATTCTTTGTCTCATATGTGGTTCTTCAAGGGGTGGATAGATATTAATCCTAGATTGATCTAGATAATCTTTGAATCATAACCCTATTTTTTTAGAACTTGAGTTTTGTAGCCCTAAACTTGAAGCACCTATAACACCCCTTTTTAAAGCCGAAATTTTGTAATATGCCACTAAAGCTAATAATGTTGGAATGAATAGCATGGGTACTTTGAAAGACTTCATTTGATGTAAATAATACTGCAAATACCTTAGTAAATGTGGTTGATATATCTTGATGAACGAAATTTCTCCCCTTTAAAATTATTGGCATTGATCAAAGTATACTAACCAATTTTACTCAAGTGGTTATTGTTAGGCACATATTTACTTATTCTTGTCTCGCTTACCTCTAAAGTTGCATTTGATATGAAAGAGTCCCTTTTACGATTTACAATTAAACACCACCTTCCAACTACAATTCCTGCCCATATCTACAATTGTATCCCCCCCAACTAGTGTAACTATCATCCAAGCACTAGACATGTGGAAACACAACTTATTTTATTTTATTTGTGATTTATAAACCCATGTATTCACGTGATGCCATTTTCTATTTGATTATTTGCATGGTAATTAAATAATTGTATCAGGTAAATGTGAAAAAGTAAACATGGATTTATAGATATGAGATAGTTAATATTGTAAATTCATCTGTTGATGTAGAGGAGACAATGAGAATATGACAACATCTTTCATTTATGACCATAAGATAAATATTTGGATTAGAATAAATATTAATCCGCCAACATTAAATAGGGGGATGACTATAAATGTAATTAACTCTTATTTAATATATTTCTAAAGCTAAAGTGAAGGTTTTAACTGTGTACGTAAATTACTTGCAAATAAATGCTTTAAAAATAAGAAAATATACAATGGCAAGAACAAAAAATATACACAAAATTTTCTTTTGGAACCCAAAACTGGGAAAACCAAATTGATTTGTCATTATATTCCTTTCAATATTACAATACATTATATACATGCCGAAGCATTCATAAACCCCCAATCCACTAACCCTAGATTAGAACATAATGGTAATTCACTTAACTAGGTCTACAAAATACCATGGGAAAAACCATCACGCCAAAAATCATATGCATAAATCATGCAAAACCATGGGTGGGTCCTCCCACCATCCTTCGGTCCGTCCCCCATCCTTGGGTCTGCACAACCATCCTTTGTTTCACATTTGTTTTGGAGGAGATTCCCCAAATCTTGTGCCCCCCCACCTAGCAAGGGGGCCACCATCCCCCTTGCAACATTCCTTCTATGCCTGATGGAACATAACAATGCTTAAAACTAGTCATGCAAAGAATATAACACATACCAGGATTCTCTAATTTTTTGTTTTCTTTGCACACAAGGGGTTGTAGGAGTATACAATCATTGGTCCAGGGATGTAATGGCCATTGTTTCTCTACACCAAGAAAACTTCTCAGCGCTCATAAAATTATTCAATGCATCTACAAAATTATTCAAAGTGTACACCTTTACCAACAACACATTTCTGTCTTCAACCATATCCTTCACAAAGTGATACTAAACATCAATGTGCTTTGTCTTCGAATGATAAGCATGTTTTTTACAAAGAAAATTGCACTTTTATTGTTACAATCTATCCATATAATATGTTTTACCGACCCCATACTTGAACACAATCTCTCCAATGAAACTGATTCCTTTCTTGCATGAGTGGCTGCCATGTATTCATCCTTTGTAGTTGAAAGTTCCACTATAGACTATCTCTTGATCATCCAACTGACTACTCCAAATAGGTTAAACAAATAGCCACTTGTATATCTTCTTTGACCTAGATCTCAACTCATTTTTCATAAAAAAAGTCATGTATGTATAAGATTTTGTCTAGTCATGGCCTTCATTGATAGAAACATCCATAATCACTAGTGCCACACAGATATTTGAAAACTCGCTTTACTATTGTCCAATGTTCCTTCCCTAGTTTTTAACATAAATTTGCTCAATACTCCCATTGCATGTGAAATGTCTAGTCATGTACAGACCATTGCATACATCAAATTTCCAACTGCACTCACATATGGAACACGAGACATGTCCTCTTCCTCTTATTGTGTCTTGGGAAATTTTTTTTCATATAAATTTATACCTATAGGAATAAAAACCTTCATCAATTACTATCCTATATATTAAACAACTGCAATATTGTCTCGACATAATTCCTTTGGTTTAACGAGAGCTTCGTCTTTGTTCAATTTCCATGCCCAAAATGAAGTTTGCAACACCAATATCCTTCATGTCGAATTTAGAGGATAATTGATTATTCTCATCTTAGATACCATTCTTTTCCATTTCCGATCAATATCATATCATTCACATACAAGACCACATAAATAACATGGTCACCAAGTAATTTATAATACATACAGTAATCCACTTTTCTCCTTGTGAAGCCAAGTCCTTGCATATATGTATCCAAATTTTGACACCACATCCTTGGTGATTTCTTTAACCCACACACAAACTTATTTAACCTGCACACTAGTTCTTTCTTACACTTCACTATAAAACCTTCCAAATGGTTCATGTATATTTGTTTTTCTAGATTTGCATGTAGGAATGCTTTCTTCACATCCATCTGTTCTACCTCAAAATCAAAAGAAACATCTATAAATAAAAGTAATCTAATAGATGCTAACTTAGCAAAAGGAGAAAAAATATTACTGAAAGCAATTCCCGACACATGAGAATAACCTTTAGCTACTAACCAAGCTTTGTGTTTCTCCACTTTTCCTTCTACCTTCATTTTCTTCTTAAACACCCATTTGTTACCAATGGGTTTCCTTCCAATCGACAACTCCACCAGATTCAAAGCCTCACTTTTGTCCAACACTACCATTTCTTCAACCATGGCCTTCGTCTAGAGTTTTCTATCCTTTGAATCCACTTCCTCCTTAAGAGTTATGGGATCATCATCAATAATAGATAAACCAAAATTTGAACTAAAATTAGATTGATGATACCTCACTAGATTCCTTCTTTCTCAAGCCGATCTCCTCAAAATTAGAGTATGTGGTTCTTCCTTCTGATTCTTGTTTTCCTATAGAGTTTGATTCTTCCTCCTTCAGTTGAAACTCTATCTTCTCTGGTTCCTTTTCCTTTTATAGGACTTCCTGTTTCAAAACACCATTCACTTCTCTAAATACCACATATCGACCGTACACAACCTTCCTTTTTTTTGGATTCCAAAGCTTGTAACCTTTTAAACCATCTTTGTACCAAATAAAGATGAAAATTTCATATTTACTCTCTAACTTGGTATTTTCTCCTTTGGAACATGTACATATGCAACATAGCCAAATATCATGATATGTGAAATAGAGGGTTTCTTACCATTCCATACCTCATGTGGAGTCTTATCCTCCAACATTGATGAAGGTGATATATTAAACATGTAACATGTAGTATCAACTACCTCTGGCCATAAATTTGTTGAATTTTTAACTATGGTCAGTCTTCATAATGTATATTTGGTCACTTGATGTACTTCCATTTATCATTATAAATCATATTTATAAATGCTAGAGTCAAATAATTTTTTTTTCAAGTCAAAGTCCCATTGCGTCTTTTGTAAAGATGAAAATTAAAATTTTTGAAATACAAATTTTGGCTCCAAAAATGACAATTCATCTTCCTTTCAAGTCAATTTGGCCCTAGTCAAGATACATACCCATTTGGCCAAGACAAACTACTATATAAAGGCATATCAACCTCCTCCACTTGGGCATCCAATCTCACACATAAAATACAATTTTTGGGAAGCTATTGAAGGATGAGAATGATGAAATATGATGAAGAAGAAGGTCAAAATATCTCTCATCTCTCTCTCTCTCTCTCTCTCTCTCTCTCTCTCTCTCTCTCTTGTAGATGGCATGTGTGGATTGGCTTCTCTCTGTGATTTTCATTTTTCTTGGCATTCTATTGCAAGGGACCAAAATTTTCTGGGTAATTGGGAAACTGTTATAGGGCCGAATTTTTTGGGGCAACTTACAATTGTAGGAGGGTCGAAATTCTAGGTCAGATAGGCAGAATGAATTTCCAAATCAAATTGGGTGACTTGAATTGTAGGAGAAGATCAGGTTCAACCATAGGTATAGGTGTGTCTCTCATTGAACAAGAATAATTTCTCTATTGAAAAAGGTTATTGGGTTTCCCTATGGTAAATCTTTCCTTATTTTGTGTGTTATTATCTCTACTATTATACTATTATTTGTGGTTGATTTTATGAATGATATATTGAAATAAGTTAAAATAAGATCTACATCAAAATTAATTATCAAAATTTCAGAAATATTGTGCTAATCTTAATTGCACCTAGAAAATCAATATGGTATCATAGCTTTGGTGAAGGAAGGAAGGAACATTGAGATCACCCTTTCAAAAAACCTTGAGAGAATTTTATTGAAGTCCTTATATTGACATCTATGGTTTTTTTTATGAAATATAAGAAAAAGCTAGATGGAGCATCAAATTTCAAAGCTTGGAAAGTTAGAATAGATAATATTCTTGCCAAGACCAAAGTTTTGGATATTATGATAGGTAATAATACTGAACCAAATGATACAAAAAAAAGAGAAGTTCAAAGAGGATGATATCACTTTGATGAGTCTTATAGTAGACTCCATTAGAGATATTTTGATTCCCTACATTGTAAAACATGATATTTCAAAGAAGATGTACGATGCCCTAACAAAAATATACATTATCAAGAATGTTGGCCAATCCATGAGTTTGAATATTCTTTTTTGAAATACAAGGATTACTAATGATGACATTATGGCTTCATACTTCAGGAAAATTTCCAAAATTAGAGATCAAATTCAAGAAATTGGAGAATCCATTCTAGATCAAGAACTTGTGATCACATCACTCAATGGTCTTCCTATATCATGGGATGCATTTGTAGCAGGCATAAGGAGTTGGAAATAAGATCCTTCATTTGAAAATCTATGGGCATATTGTGCTCAATAAGAATCAAGGTTAATGTCAAGAGATCGTCAAGAAGAGGAAACTCAAGCCTTTGCAACTCATTTCAAGAATAAGGGAAAGAAAAAGTTTGGTCCTCAACATAAGAAGTCAAGAAAGGGATCCTCTTCTAAGAAGAAGTATTTATCAAAGATACAATGTTATGGATGTAGGAATATGGACATTTCAAGAGAGATTTTCCTAATATGGATAATAAGAAGAGAAAGGGGAAACAACATGCTTCCGCAACAAATGTTGAATATGAGAAACCAAATAAGACCAAAGGTGAAAATGATTTATTTTATTTATTTTCTCTAATAGGTTCCATTATAGATGATGATGACATATGGTTGGTAGATAGTGGAGCATCAAGAAACATGGCCGAAGAATGTGTAAATATTTCTAGCATGAGGGTAAAGAGGATTCCCTAAAGAGTTGAGCTTGGAGAAAATCATAGCTATGCAGTCAAAGGAATTAAAATGGCATCCATAGAGCTGGAATTTGGTAACAACATACATCTCAACAATGTTCTTTATGTACCAAGTTTGAAAAAGAATCTTATTTCTATTTCTTGTTTGGAATATAAAGGAGATAGAGTTGCTTTTATGGATGGAAAAATACATGTTTGGTCCAAGGGATCTATTATATATGATGTCAGGGTTATTTGGATTCATGATGGAAGGATGTATAGAATTTTGAGTCAACTAGCTCAAGGCTAGTGTATGATGAGACAGATGCAAATTAACTATGGCATATAAGGTGTGGAAATATTCATTATAGACCATTGCCTCAGTTGAGACAAATAGTTTTAGGGGTTCCTGAACTGTAGGTGAAAAATGATCTTGTATGAAAAGGATATGCTCTTGGGAAGAACATTAAGAAATTTTTTAAAATGTTGACAATATATCTAAGGGGACTTTTGATTTAATTCAATATGATGTGTGTGGTGCGATTGTTGTGAAATTGCTTGGTGGCTCATTGTATTATGTGACATTTATTGATGAATTTTCCCATAAGACATGACTATATCTCTTGAATACTAATGAAGTATAGTTCCAAGAATTGAAGGCTAAAGTAGATAACTTGAAAGGAAGGAAGACCAAAATATTAATATTTGACAAGGAGGAGAATAAACGTCAAAGGATATTGTTTCTTTCTGCAAGCAAGCTAGGATTAAGAGGGAGCTAATTGTCCCCTAGAATCCACAATATAATGGTGTAGCAGAATGAAAGAACATGTCCATTGAAGAGTCTGTAAAAGCTATGATGCATGCTTTGGACTTGTCATTATTCTTATGGGGTGAAGCATCACGAACAACTGCATACATTCAAAACATAAGTCCTCATAAATTTCTAGAAGGTGTGACTCCTAAAGAAGCATTATATAAAAGGAAGCTCGAGGTTGGGCATATGAAAATATTTTCTTGTCTTGTATATATTCATGTTCCTAAGGATAGGATGAAAAAATTTGAACCTTCAGGAAAGAAAGCATTGACTGTGTTGAAAATCCTTCAACCAAGGGGGTCTCCCTGGTATCGTAGTCCCAGCTAGACCTCACACCATTTGGAGTAGGAGCCCCAACTGGAAATATGATTGGTTTCCATTACTCTTAGGAATCTTCCTTGGTTACAATTGTTAAAATAAGAGATTATACAAACAATATTTGAAACAAGCAAGTAGGTTGACACTGTGAGGAATACAATTACAATGTATATAAGGTGCTTTCACGGTAACCAAAGAGGGTGTGAGCTTCTAGAAGAAAATTAATAGTAACATCCTAAAAGAGACATAAAATATCATAAGAGGATCATTGGCTAACATGCAAAGTATTTCACAAGGAAACAATGATCATAAAATCAAATAAAAATGCACATTCAACAAGATGCATATTAAAGATAATGAAATAGTTCATTTTAATTAGTATGTGTTAACATAATCATACATCACAAACAATGAAATAATAGTCTCACAATATTTCATGACATATGCATGAAAGTGCTCCAAATCTTAGAGCTTCATATATTAATTTAAAGTCCCAATATATACAATTACAATGTTGCCACACTGGCCCCAATAGTGGAGCATTAAGTCACTACTTGCTCCTCCAAAGAAATATCTTCTCTCCTATGCCAAGATAGAGATGCGAAGGTGGAAAGGTCAAGTCCCAAATTTCCCTGAGTTATGAGGGTTTATTTATAAGAAATTAGGCGACTTTCCACCTCCCATGTGAATCTTGACCTCCCTCACGACTCTTAAGCTTCTACTATGAATTTTCAAATTGCTATGTGACCTTTGAACTTCTAATGACTCTAGAAATTTCTTGCGACTTTTCGCATTTCATGTGGGACCCTTGATATTCCACACATTTTACATTTTATCATTCTTTAAAATCAATAATTACATTCCACAAATGATGTGGCAAGATTCATTGACACATATGACCTTATGATGACACTTGGATGAGCTATGACTTGGCATTGATGACATGAAACTTCATTGTGATGTGTCCATGCCAAGCCTTTCTCCCTGCTATTATGAATTTGACTTCTTGATGATGGATATTTTCCTATCCTTCATCTTAACCCCCCAAAGGGTCTATATGAGTTTTGGAACCTTCCAAGTCACCATGAGTTTCCTTTTATTTTTCTTAGTCCAAGATTCTTTCATGTCCTCCTGATGGTTCTTCCGGTGCTTCTTCTCCGCAAGTGCTCCCTCATAACCTATTCTTGATGACCTCCCTTATATATTCATGATAAGTCTTTCCCGTGTTTCATCTTCATCCTCCTAGAGCTTGGATGATATGGAGTCTTCCTTGTGATTTTCATCTTCAATCTTCCTTAGTGATCTTGTGTCCTTTCATCTTCTTGCATGATAGCCTCTTTGTCTCTTCAATTTCTCAAGTGTGTTTTTTCGTGATTTCCTTGGAATCCTCCTCGAGAATCATCCTTGAAATGAAAACAAGGTGACACTTATTTCTAAGTGCGACAGTTGAAACATCACTTTGTGACACTTAGAATACAAGTTACGTAATGAATGTTGATTGTAACTAGAAAGTGTGTTGAGTTGTGGGAGAGTGTCTAACACATATCTTGATGTTATATATGATCAAATAATGTATATTTGTGAACTATATCTTCCTCTAGTTATGTGGTAGAGTGTGACACACGTAGGAGTGAAATTAGTTAAAAGGATACTTGCGATAGTAAGAAAAAGTGAAATCCACACTTGCAAAAGCTAGAGAAAGTGGAAGTGACACATACCAGATTGAAGAAAAGCAAAAGGGACACTTGTTAAAGTGAAATAAATCAAAAACAATAGTCAAGAAAGCAAAAGTGACAGTTAAGAAAGCAAAAGTGCACAAAAGTGACGATTGAGAAAACTCACTGGAATGATGATACAATTGCAACTAAGAGAGAGAGGATGAATGAAAATCAAGATTACATGCTCACTATCAACCAAGATTGTGCACTGACCGTCAACAAGAATTGTGCATTCACTGCGTTTATGAATTACGAATTAACTATCTACAAAGGTTACATAATCACTATCACTGGGTATTTCATAGTTACTATACCTAGGGTCTGCACAAGCACTGCTTGCAGAGGCTGTGCAATCACTACTTGTTGAAAATGCAGCAAGAAAATCTATTTTTGACTTTACCTTGGTCAAACTAGATTAAAATTCAAATTTCTATTTCAACAGAAATCTTGAAGGTAGTTAACTAAGGTGACATGGATCTTGTCACTCATTTAACTCAGTTAATTTGAGTTGGGTAAGCTTGAGTTCAGTTCTACATGATTGATTACTAATTTGTAGCAATCTGTTTCAGTTAATTTGAGTTATTTTCAGTTTAACTAGTCATAACTGTCAAAATAACTAGTGGAGGTCAAGTTGTGGAATTGGAACTTCAACCACATTGAGTGATCAACTAGTTAACTGGATAATCAACCCAAAATAATTGTTGCATGTAGAGAATTCAAGTTACGCAGTTGAGATGGAGATTCCAAGGTAGTGTACTATAAGTTGTAGAGTATTCCGATGTGTACAGGTGGCGCATGTAGTAAAAGACTGACTTAAGGTAACTGCGCATTTCATGGGTGTAAAATTCCTAAAAAAGTAGGGGAAATTTTCCAAGGGAACAACACAAGTAAATAAAAGCTTGGAGGCTTGAAAAATTGGCTAAGTGTTAGCCAAGTTCATTCAGTTAGGTAAAAGGATAGAATATACACTTGCAGGGTGTGCTAAGGCTTGAGCAAGCATTGCATTTCTTCTCTATTCTCTGATTAATGCAATATATATAGTAAGGAGTTTTGAGCAGTTTCTTTCCCTGAGATAAATCTCAATGCATGCATGATGTTTCCTTTTGCATGTATATGATTCTTATTCTAGATGGTGAATTTACTTCCACATATCAGTAGAGTAGCTTCAAGTCTTCTGATTTAGTAAATTTCATGAGCAGTATTGAATCTACATGTTTTTATACATGGTATCAGATTTGGAATCACTATAGAGCAGAGATATCAAAGTTGTCATTCTAGGAGATTCAAATTTGAAGATCAATGTTGCAGGTTTTCTTCAGGATTGAGAATATGGATTTCAATGGACTCATGTTTGAGTATGCCTTGGAAGGCACATAAAACTTTTTTGAATGGAAGGACCATATGGAGGTGACACTGGATGATAATTGGCTGCTATAATACATCAAGACAAATGTAGAAAAACCCCAAACTTGTGATGCCAACAATCTTTCTCAGTGAAATAAATATGTGGCCAAAGTAAGGAGAATCATATTGGAGAGAGTATGGGATCATATTGTCTCCAATATCCATGGAAAAGAGACACTGTTCATGATGTGGAAAATACTAATAGATTTGCTTGAGAAAAATAGTGACCACAGGAAGCTGGCACTCAAGGACAAGATTCAAAGTATTAAGATGTAGAAGAATGACACAATTCCGTAGTATCTGAGTAGGTTTACACAATTTTGTGATGAACTTGGCAGGGTTGATGTTAATGTCCCTGAATAATACTTGGTAGCTCTAGCCCTTTTGGGCCTTCCTAAGAGCTGGCATAAGTATTAAGATTCAGTAAATGGTAGAGAGAAAATACTAAGTTGGGAGTGCTTATGGTCTGACCTAGTGTAGGAAGAAATAAGGTGGAATACAGAGACAAGACTTCATCTAAGGGAAATGATGAAGAGAAATGTTCCTTGGCTGGAAAGGAAAAGAAAGGGAAAGGGAAGAAATCCCAATCCAAAGTAGAATTTAGTAAACGGGGAAAGAAGAAGGACTTGTCTAGAATCAAGTGCTTTCACTGTCATGAATTCATGCACTATGCCATGAAATTTCCATATAAGAAGACAAGAAAGAAGAATTCAGGAGGAGGAGCAAGTGAATCTCTAGCTTCACAATTCGAGCTTGATTTTAATCTAATTGCATGCATGACCAACACAGTGATGGGAAGTGTGTGGTATCTTGATAGCGGTGCCTCGTTCCATATGACGGGGAAAAATATTTTTTCAATGATTTGGAGGAGAAGGTTCTTCATATGCACATCGAGATGGGAGATGATGGAAGGTACAACATGACGAAGATTAACACAGTCACCTTTTAGATGGAGTCAGGCTTCCCTCTTCGGCTCAAGGATGTGATATTTGTTCTGGGTCTAAAAACGAATCTTGTCTGTGTTGTAGTTTTGGAAGACCGTGGTTACGATGTGATATTCAACAAAGGAAAGGCATTCCTGAGACACTTTTCCATGGGAGAGGTGAAGAATATTGGGGTTCGTGTGAAGAACCTATACAAGATAGATGTGGAGGATTGTGGTGCATTGAGCACAACAACAAAGAAGGTGCAGAGTCGCAATGTCGACAAAATTTGACATAGAGGACTTGGCCATTTTCATCATGGCACTTTGCATATCATGCAAAAAATTACCACAAGCCTCCCTAAAGGAGCAATAGAGAAGCATGACACATGCAAAGGGTGTACCTTAGGGAAGTTCACAAAATCCACTTCCATGATCAGGACAACAGAGCACATACAGTCCTTGAAAGGACCCACTCTAATTTATGTGGACCTTTCTTGACAACCTCCACTACCAAGCACAAGTACTTTTTCATCCTTATTTATGACTACTCATAGAAGTGATGGATTTTCTTTATGCGGAAGAAGGATGATACTTTCTATAAGTTCTTAGAGTTCAAGGCAGTAGTGGAGAAAGAAATAGGAAAAAAGGTGAATGATATCAAGAGTGATAATGGAGGTGAGTAATTGTTGAATGAGTTTAAAATTTTTTATGAAAAAGAAGGCATTCGACAAGATTTGAAAACACCCCACAACCCATAGCAGAATGGGGTGGTTGAGAGGAAGAATTGAATCATTGTGGGAGAAGCACATACGATGTTGCATGACCAAATAATACCTCCGCACTTGTGGGCTGAAGCATGCAACACAACAATCTATTTGCAGAAGAGGAGTCCACATCGGATTCTTGACATGATCACACTGAAGGATTTCTCGGGGAGGAAGGCAAAAGTGTCACACTTCAGGATCCTTGGAGCCTCTGTCTATTTCCATGTATCCAAAGAGTCAAGGAATAAGTTGGAGCCGACAAAAAAGTTGGAGGTATTTTTGGGATACATATAAACTCCCCACAACTACCTTGTGTATTTTCCATCCCTTAGAATGACATTTGTGCAAAAGGATGTCGAATTTGATGAAGAGAAGTCCATGTGGTGCTCTCTTGAGAGGGAGATTCAAATCCCACCAAAGGAGGATATTTTAGCTCTAAAGGAGGAGCCTTAGGATGTTTTGGAGAAGCCAAAATTTGAGGAGAAGAGAATGGAGACAACCACTCAAGAAGAATCATTTATAGAAGGTAGGAAGAGAACCAGAGAAGCTGAGAGACTTGTGCAGGATGCAAGGGAAAATGTGGGTTCTACTTTAAAACAGTGTAGACAGAGAAGGTCACTAGATTGGTACACTGGCTACATGGCTCTCATAACTGAGCTAATAGAGATTAAGCCATCCTATTTCGAGGAAGCAATAGAGAAACCATTATGGGTTGATGCAATGGTGGAGGAGTACGAATCCATTGTGAAGAACAATGTTTGGGAAGTGGTCCCAAGACCAACAGACAAATTAGTTGTGGGTTTGAGATTGATCTTCAAGGTGAATAATGCAAAAAATGAAAGCATAGAAAAGTACAAGGCTAGATTTGTGGCCAAGGGGTACTCTCAGGCAAAGATGAGGAGACATTTTATCCTATAGAAAAGTACTCATCCATCAAATCAATCCTTGCTTTGGCTGACAAATTGGGTGGAATATCCACCAGATGGATGTGAAAACAACATTCCTCAATGGATTTATTGAGGAGGAGGTGTATATCAAGCAGCCATAAGGCTTCGATACTTTTGGCTGATAGTCTCATGTGTGCAGACTCAAGACAGCATTGTATGGTATCAAGCAAGCACCCCATGCTTGGTACACCAATATTGATACCTATCTCATCGGTTTGGGCTTCACCAAAAGTGAAGCAGATTCAAAACTCTATCATATTTTGGCAGAAGGTAAATTGTTGAGTATTATTTTATATATTGATGACTTGTCTTGACTGGTGATGAGCAATTGATCAGATCTTGCAAGGATGATCTTGAAAGAGAGTTCAAGATGAAGGACATGGGTCTCATGCACAACTTCCTTTGATTGGAAGTATGGAAAGGCGATGGAGAACTGCTTGTCTCTCAGGGAAAGCATGCCAATGAGATACTTCGGAGGTTATGCATGGATAGGTGCAAACCCATTGATCCGAATTGGATTCTTGAAAATTATCAGAGTTTCTATGATTGTCCAAATTATATCAGACTTCCAAATATTGTAAACAATGAGCCATTAGGAAGGAAATCTGGACAGTGGTAGTTTGTAGCCAGCACGGAACAATGAGGATCCTCGATCAAAGCGTGCTGACCGTTGGCCCATGGACACCGTGCAGTGGTTCAAACTAGCGATTGGGAAGTCCAGATCAGAAAACAGAGGCCGTTTCTGATGCGTGATTAGCGCATCGCAAGATAAAAACCTTAGAAAAGGAAAAGCCCTAGCACCCGGTCATGTGAAAAATAGGTAAAACCATGAGAAAAGCGCTAAAACCGACAAACGGGTCCTGTGCTCCAAAACCGGAGGAATATCGAAGGCGTTTCGGGTGGTAAGCGGGTTTTGAAGAGGACTGAGCAATGCCATACATTGAATGATGCGTGTCTGGCGGATGAGAGAGAAAACCGCTCTCATCACGGGCTAATGGTCGAGCAAGTCACCCGTGTGATAAAAGCGATCACTGTAGGATCTGGAGGCTCTAGATCAAACAACAGAGATTGAACCCAATGGGAAACCGGATTTGATGGAAGAACAGGCTGAGGCATATGAAATTTTAAGTCTAATTTGATTGCTGAGCTGACAGATGAATCATTTCACAGCATAACTGAAATAACGACTATTCGAGGAAAAGTTGGCACCCAGTTCGTAGGGAGACAAGTGGCCACCTCTCTGTGGAATGTTACACAGTGGTGAGGACGCAAAAGCAAGGAATTCCAAGTGGACAGAGGTAGGTGATCCGAAGAGATGGAAGAGGAAGTGAAAATTCAAGGGATGATTTGGCTTTAAGCCACGAGCAGACAGAGAACAGAGACAAGGAGACAGAGGAGACATAACAGAGAGTAAAGAAAGAAGTAGAGAATAGAAAAGTTGAGCTGACCTATAGAGCTAAGGCAACATCGAGCAGACAGAACTGAGAAGGCTTGAGAGATTCAAGCAATCTCTGTGAGGATATTTGTCAGGAATTGAGTACCAAATTGGACTCATCCCATTAAGAACAATTTGAGGTCGAGACATGGTAAGGGGGAGTCTGTGTACTCTAGTGGCTTGGGGAATCCAAGTACCACCCTACTAAGCATCATCTGTTACATGAGACTCAAATTGAGCTCCTCATTGTAAAAACTCTGCTTAAAGACACAATAAAGAAGGCCACCACTGAAAGCTGGACCCGAAGACGTAGCCCAAGAGGATTGGGTGAACTCATTAAATTGTTGTGTTCTTGCATTTCGCTTGCTGTGTTTCTCTTATTGTTTTCAAAATTTCTTGTGTATTTCACAATCTTATCAATCCGTTGCTTAAAGTAACATAGGCACACACCATCACATGAGTCTGTAATACCTTCATTAATTTCCTAAGGTCACCTAGGAGTGATTTCAGATCACCCATGGAGACTCTTCTAGTGACCAATTGGAGGAAGGAGGATGCCACTTTAGGTGAGGAAGTGGATGCGATTGTTTAGTGACAATTGGTGGGTTCACTCACGTATCTCATGAACACATGAATATACATGTGTTATGTAGTTAACCAGCTTAGCCAAGCTATGTTTAGGCCAACCAAACTATTTTGGAGGGAAACTAAACATGTTTTATGGTACCTCAAAGGAACTACCCAGTTTAGACTTTGTACAAATAGACAAAGGGAGTGAAGCTATCTGTTTTAACAGATGTAGATTGTGCATGAATTCCATCAAACTGGAAGAGCACACCAATTGGAATTTTAAGTGTTGGATCCACAAAAGTTTCTTGGTACAACAGGAAGCAGAGATCAGTGACACTCAACTCAATAGAAGCATAATACATGGCTGCATGTCAAGCAACATGTGAGGCGATATCTGTAGGTTTTAACCCCGTATATAATTACCTGCATACAAATTCTAAAAAACAAAAAATAAACAATGGTGATAAAATAAAACATAAAACATATATACCTAGATATTTTCCCATGGATCCTAAAACTGGGTGATTTTTCATTATATTCCTTTCAATATTACAAGACATATATATACATGCCAAAGCATCCATAAACCCTAATCCGTTAACCCTAGATTAGAACATAACCATAGTTCCCTTCATCGATCTACAAAATACCTAGACAAAAGACCATCATGCCCAAAATCATGTGCGAAATCCATGCACAAAACCATAGGTAGGTTTGCCAACCTAATATAGGGTCCAATTTTTTTTCCCGGGGAGCTGCCCCACACCCTGTGCAGGGTGGGATGTCGCCCCCTTTGTGACCCCCCTAATGCGTCCCACGAAACATACAGGGGGGCTGCTGCCCCCCCTGTGACCCCCTTACTACGCCCCGCGAAACATACAGGTGGGGTACCGCCACCCCCCCCGCACGTGGGGTAGTTGTGGAAAGAAGATAACACACAACCAACAATCTGGATGAGAAAGATTCTTGTTGGCCTTTTTGGTCAGATGATGGATCCTATTGTGATTTACTTTGACAATTAGAGTTGTATCAAACTCTTTGAAAATCCTTTTTATTCATTATTGATCCAATCATATTGATATTTGGTATCACCATCTACGAGAATGTGTGTAGAGGTGGATTATGTTGTTGCAGTACATTTTGATAGAGGAGCATGATGCAAATATTTTGACAAAGGCCTTGTCAAGAGGGAAGTTTGAGTTCCATAGGTGAAGGATAGGGGTGGTTGATAATCCCTTTCTTTCTGAGAGGGAGTGTTGAAAATGTAGTAAGAAAATCAAGTTTTGACTTTGCCTTCGTCAAACTAGATTAAAATTAAAATTTCTGTTTCAACAGAAATCTTGGAGGTAGTTAACTAAGGTGACATGGCTCTTGTCACTCATTTAACTCAGTTGATTTGAGCTGGGGATGCTTTAGTTCTGTTCTACATGATTGATTTCTAATTTGTAGCAATCTATTTCAGTTAATTTGAGTTACTTTTAGTTTGACTAGTTCTATATGTCAGAATAACTAGTGGAGGTCAAGTTGTGGAAGTGAAAATTCAACCACACTGAGTGATCAACTAGTTAACTGATAAATCAACCCAAAATAATTGATGCATGCTGTTTGTTACCTATACCAATAGGTTTCATATTTCATGATTGATTATGAAAGGTCCAAATATGCTCTACTTTGATGATGCAAAGATCCCATATTTCCATAAGGAGACAAGGTGTGTCTATATCTTGACAAAGACTCAATTTTGATGGATGGTCCAACAGCCTAATCTAGATCATGCCATGTTTAAATTTCCTGCTGTAGAATAGAGAAAGAAGTCTGTCCAAACTGTTTAAACTTGGCAGACAAGTAGTAAAGGTAGAGAAGAAAGGTTCCCAACAGTTTAATCTGGGACCCTGGAAGAAATAAGGGTAGAATTTGATAGAAAATAAAAGGAAAAGCCAGGGAAAAGAAAAGGCACACAAAGGGTCTGCAAGTCCAAGTGCACCCTCCAAGAAGAAAAAATGCT
>APFE030496319.1:73580-121614 GCA_000404065.3 Pinus taeda
TTCATATCTGGCAATAAAGAAAAAGAATAGTTCAGGATATGTGTCTTCGCACCCTGTGCTCAATCTTATATTGCTGTAAATGTTTTCTTCAGGATTAAAATAAACATGAATTCTTAAATGCTCATGTTATATTTAGTTCCATGTTGTG
The DNA here is from genome assembly GCA_000404065.3 of Pinus taeda. NCBI lineage: Eukaryota > Viridiplantae > Streptophyta > Pinopsida > Pinales > Pinaceae > Pinus > Pinus taeda. The sequence continues at coordinate 73,729 of APFE030496319.1, forward strand.
AATGTTATCTAGAAATTCTTAAATTCTTCCAGGTAACAATTTGCTTTCTTTTTCATCTCAGTTTATAGAAAGATTCTTAATTTCCTTTCTTATACTGAACATATCGTACCCAACCTCAATATCAAATCATTATTCCTCAGACAATTATCTTGCTCTGCAGCTTTCGTTTACAAGTATCAACACAACACACCAAACCAAAGGACCACTGACTCCATTGCCCAATGTCATGCAAGATTCTGGTAAGAGCATACACGTTTTGACCGAACCTTTCCAACCAAACAATTAGAACAAAGTTAAGCTTCACACCTAGCCTAAAATACCATCAGAACAGAGATAAATCATACAGAGAGAGCCCTCTCTGATTACAGCTGGGCTAGAAGCTGTGATCTAAAGATTGGTTAGTGGTTACCCCGGCCGTATTCCCTTAGAGTCAAAGGGAACAACTTGGGTGTTAACACATGCAAAGAATTCGAGTTACCTAGTTGAGATGGAGATTCCAAGGCAATGCACTATTAGTTCTATCATATTCCAGTGTGTCTAGGTGGTGCATGGAGTCAGAGAATGACCTAAGGTAATTGTGCAATTCCTAGGTGTGAAATTCCTAAAAAAATAGGGGAAATTTACCAAGGGATCAACACAAGGAAATAAGAGCTTGGAGGCTTGAAAAATTAGATAAATGTTGGCCAAGTTTAGTTAGTTAGGTAAAGGGATAGAATATATACTTGTAGGGTGTGCTCATGCTTGAGAAAGAATTATATTTCTTCTCTATTATCTGATTAATGCAATATAGATAGTAAGGGGCTTTTAGAAGTTGGTTTCCCCTAGATAAATCTCCATGCATGCGTTATGTTTCCTTTTGAATGTTTATGATTCTTGTTCTAGATGCTGACTTTACTTCCGCATATCAGTAGAGTAGCTTCAAGTCTTGGGTTATAGTAAATTTTATGAGCAATATTGAATCTACACACTAATTTCTACACTACTCAAGGATTGTGCAATGTCTGTCTTCAAGGGTAAACACTGACCACTGAGCTTTCTGGAAGAGAGTCCGCTTGAGAATACATCAAAAGATAAGCATATGTACGGAAGTGACTTCCAAGACTAGAACCTTAGAAGAAGACTCCAACACTTAGCAAATCATTAACCAATCATGAAGTGGCTGAGAAAAATCAAGGAACAATAGATGATAGGATCATAAGTAGGCTCCAAATTCAAGTGTAAGAAAAATTTTGGAGGGTGTAAGTCGCAGTGAAAAAAGAGAGGCATATTTGTTGGTTACATCGAATCATCAAAGGTAGAAAAAATATACATTCCATAACAGTGGTGAATTCAGGTCAACAAAGATGTCACCTTTGATGAGAAAGTGACATATTGGAAGTCTAAGGAAATATATGATTCATTGGATGAAGTGAAGCAAGAGACATCAAAAAAAGAGAATTCAAGTTCTACAAAGTGTCTCAAAAACACTGAAGGGCCTTATGATCCAATGGAATTGATTGCAATAACACAGATCATGAAGAGACCAACAATGGTTAGATCTACATTGGAAGAGGTAGAATGACATGTAGCTCCTGATGGTACATCTAGAGAAATTAAGAAACCCAAGAGGTTCTCTATCTATGTAGATCTCATGACAAGACTTATTGATGCAGAAACATCCACACATAAAGAAGCAACTAGCCAGTAAGTATGGAAGGAAGTGGTGAATGAGGATTATCAATCAATCATGAAGAATGACGTTTGGGAGATTGTGCCAAGGCTTGAAGGGAAGTTAGTGGTGATTTCCAAGTGGATATGCAAGATTAAGAATGCTATAGATGGAGGTGTTGATAGGTACAAGGTGTAGTTTATGGCTAGAGGGTTCTCCTAGAAAGAGGGAGAATATTATGAAGAAACCCTTGCCATAGGTGCTAGGTACACCTCCATTAGATCCATCATTTCTTTTAATACTACTTCATTGGGATGGAACTTGCACCAAGACTTTTTTTCTCAATGGCGTAATTTAGGAAGAGGTGTACAAACAACAACCTCAGGGATTTGAGATTCATATAAAGGAATCTCATGTTTGCAGGTTGAAGAAGGCCTTGTCTGGACTCAAACAAGCTTCAAGAGCTTGATATGATCGTATTGATAGATATATGACAAGATTAGGATTTACTAAGAGAAATGCTGATCTAAAAATATACTTTAAGGTTATGAAGAATGCACCCGTAATCTTATTTTTACATGTTGATGAATTGTTTTTGATAGGTTCTGAGGCTCTTATCATTCAATGCAAGGAGTATTTGGCTTATGAGTTCGATATGAAGGGTCTTGGATTGATGCATTATTACTTGGGACTGTATGGAAAAATCCTGGAAAAGCCTTCCTTTGTCAAGGAAAATATGTATTAGAGATCCTTAATATATTTAGTATGATGGATTGCAAATCCCTAGCGACACCCATGGTGACTAACTTGAAGAAGCTAAGAGGTTCTGACTCTAGATTGGTAGATCCATCTATGTACCAGTGGTTGATTGGTTTGTTGATTTATTTTGTTAATAGTAAGGCCAAATGTAACAACCCTGGTGAAAATTCCATGTAATAAAAGTTAAAAACAATAATCAAAGTTTATGGCTAAGGAAATTGGCAAAGGCAATGGCTAAGGCTTTGGAAAGGAAAAATGGCATTGTTGTCACATTTATTTGTGAAAATAATGGAAATTAGGAGAAAAGGGAGGTGAAAGGTCACATGTTGCATGTGAGGAGGAAAATGAAGGAAAGTAATGGAAATTGAAGAAAATAGAGGCCTCATTGCTAAAAAGGCTTCTGAGGATCAGTGGGTAAGCTTGACCAGTTAAGTTTTGGAGCTCTATTCTATTCTCTCTCTCTCTCATACTTGTGGACACTTAGAGTTCTCTTGGCGCATTTTGGCATTGGAGCAAAGAAGGCGAGAGGAAGCAAAGATCAAGCATGGAAAGGTTGGATCAAGAAGCTACAACATGCTTTATTGCAGGTATCGACTTGCATGTGTATTTACCTTGCTAGAGTTGGCATGTATGGTATTGCATGTGGTTCTTTTCTATCATGGCATGGGTTTTTATAGGTGTAACAATGTTTTCAACCTAGCCTTTCCATTTCCAGATAGCCATGGTGTGATGGGGTTCTCATGTTTTGGTGGAGTTGGATTGCCAGATGGATTCGAAGCTAAGTGGGGTGGATCTATGAATGATAGAGTACATGGCCTAGTGGTTTCTAAACTAGACTATGGGTCACGGTAAAGCCATTGGCCTAGTGACCCCTAAGCCAGACTATGGGTTGTGGTAAAGCCAAGATTGTGTTGCCTTGGTGGACCTAGGAATCCTTGTCAGTGAATGGAAGGATATATGGTAAATCAAAGAGGTGGTTTGCTCTCTGTTGGGCCTAGTAATCCTGGGTTTGGGATATGCGGTAAATCTAGGAGAGTGGTCTCAATTTAGGACCTAGTGATCCGGGTTTGGATTGCGGTAAAGCCTGAGAGACTAGGAGACAGGAAAATTCCTCACGATATAGGTGGAGAAATCCGGTGGAATATTGTTTGGCCTAGTGATCAGGTGGAGATCATGGCAAAGCCTGTTATGATGTGTTCATTTGTTGGCCTAGTGATCCAGGATGGATTATTTTAAAGCCTAGTTTTTTTTTGACGAGGGTGAGGTGATTTAGCCTCGGTATGCCCTGATTGGTTCTTTTGGTTTGAGTTCCACATTCATTCTTGGAGTATGGCACAGGGGTCATTGGATCAAGAGAGACTTGGCTCAACTAATCTATGGTGGGGTGGAACGTGGTAGTCCCATCTCCAGTTGGTTTATTGCATTCATTAATGAGAAATTAATTCCCTTGATTTCCATGTGCAAATGTATTGATGTATATGTGGATTTTGATGGTTGATATGTTCATGGTAATTTTGTTCCTATTATGCTGGTTATATGTATATTTTATGATAGAAACTATGTATGGATCTCAACTTGTTTTTACTTGTAAATGAATGGATAGTGTCTCTATAGCCTAATAGATGATAATGTAGCAAATGAAATGAGGGAACAATGGTTCATATTGATTCTCAGATAATTATGAGATCCCTACACTTAATTATATTGTTTACACATGTAGGTTACATGTTGATGATATGTTTGACGAAATGCCTGGCATGGCTAGTAGGGGTTTGATAAAGGTCTTGTTTGGCTTATTAATTTTACATCATTTTTTCCCTATATTTTTACTAATTTCAAGCTATCACTCCATTTTGGGCAGTGGCTTGGGCTCTTGGCCTGAAAAAGTGGCTTAAGTCCTAGGGTTGTTGGCACAAAACTAGAAATTTTGGTCTCTAGTCATTGGTAGGCAAGTTTGTGAGAGCGACTTTGGGTTGCTGGTCACTCCCTTTCCCATAGCATGAGAATGATTATGGTAAAATATTCAGAACAATAGTGGGACCTAGGGACAGGTTGTCTAAGTGGTTGCCATGTCTCCTGAGGGCTCTGAAGCTAATGTTGGATGACTGTGTCTGATGTTTCCGTCGATTCCACTTCCTTAAGGTCACATCAGAGGTCAAATCTGATCATAGTACTTAGCCTCTCTTCTCATGTTTAGCCTAGTTGGCATGGTTAATTGGGTATATGTGGGAGGAGGGTGTTACATAGTGGTATCAAAGCATGATTCAATTCTCGAACTAGACGGGCAATGTGTATTGGTCATGCATGCATGTCAGTTGCATGTGTGTTTATTACACTTACATTTCATGTTCTTGTTGCATTTTCTTGATGATTGATTATGGTTGTATTATGGTTATCATGGAGAATTTTATATTGATTTTGTGGAATGCATCTGTCATGAGTATGTGACTGGTTGTATATGGTTATATGTCACTTACATGTTGATTTTATGTCACCTATTTACATCCTTGTATGTTAGGCTACATTCTTGAATATTTTGATTACATGTATCAGTCTTGTAGGTTGGTTACAAGAATTGATTGCTTATGCTCGACTACATGCGTTTATGCATATGTGTGGTTGATTAGGCATTGCTTATTCATGTTGATGGTTGCATTTGGCAATGTGTATAATGGAGTAGTGGTTGTTGTCATGCATGAGGTCATGGTTTGTGTGGTTGATACGGTCATGAATTGATGACCGGGTTCTAGCTAGAATGACGTGTATATGGTTTGGCACTTATATGTTATATGTCTATATGCAATCATTATGAATGTATGGTATTGGTTATAGTATGCATAAATAATAGGTCAAACATGCCTTGTGAAGTAATGGTATGCAATTTAGGTCATCATGGTGCTATCGAATTTTATGATGCTAATATGTTGGCTAAGATAGAGCAGGAGATGCAGATCATCATAATGAGGTTGCAACATTAGACTTTGGGGTAAAAGCAGATTGTCATACATGTATTGTATAATTGGCATGCATGTATGTAAGTCAAGGATTTCTATATGCATTAGGTTTATGCATGTATTTTGATGTTACGATTATGCTCATGATGTATGTTAGTTAATTAACATAATCATATGCACGAGTCAGACAGTCAAGAATGATGGTAACCTGTGGTTGTGTGCATTGCTATTGTTGTTTTATGTTAGATAACTTGACGATTAGGTTATATGTTGTTGATGAGGATGATATATAGCTTACTATTGTTATATGCTATTAAAATGATGATTAGGGTTATTTCATCAAGATATTGATGTTGTAATTTGAATTAGTCATATGCGTGATGGTTATGTTCATTGCATTGAAGATCTTGATGTTATATGTATTGTGTTAACCTGGTTTGACCTATGCAGATGGTTATGGTTGCGATATTTAGGTATGAGATGATATATTGTGATATGGTGTCATACTAATCTATACTGATCATACATATGTAATGTTATGCATGAACGACAAATGCTTATGAGTTATGATGTAAAAATGCTAGCTAGTGACTATTTGGATATCATGATATTATTTATGTTTGGGTTAATATATTGTGAGGATATATCGTGCTAATATGGATTGATTGTGAATACAAGATAGACTCCCCTGAGATACATTACAGTATGAACTTGTTTATGTCATCTATATTGTGCTTGAATGTTTGATTATGACATCTATTTGGTGTTTGAGTGTTTGGTGTCTAGTTGGTTTATTTAACATGGTATGTTTGCAAGATTGGTTGAATGTTTTATGAATTGCATAGTATGAGTATGTGTTCAAACGATCTTGTTTTAAGATGATTGTACTAATACATATGTGTTGAGACAATTGATATGTACTTGAGTGTAGTAGGTGACAACTGTAGCATTAGGTCTAATGACTATGAGTTGACTATGGGTTATGACATGATTGTTTGTAAAAGTTGATTCAAATTGATAGATATGATTGTCTTGATATTTGGAACATGTGATTGACATGTGCGAGTAGTGGCAGGAAAGATGCTTGGTATTAGTATGAAAAGGTAATAGTTGATATGTTTATATAGCTAACAATTGGGTGATGTGGTAGTACATAGTAAGCCTCGATTGCAACAAGATAAAAAGGGTAAAAGAAAGGAATTGGACAAGAATTACTTTGGCTATATATATTTGGAAACCCTAATTCCAAACGAATGAGTGCCTCACATATAGGAAGACTTTTTAACCTTGATTTTTTTTGACATTATGTGGATATGTGATATAGTCATGAACATGTACTTGACATGTATATTAGCTAGTATTTAGTTACAGGTGGATCTGTCAAAGGATTGGAGTCCCTTGAAGGATGGCATGGATGTGTTTAGTCGCAAGCAATGTGATTGGCACAATAAGGTAAGGCAACTAGTATGTTGTTATGTTTATTTGTGCACTAAATGGGGGTGCCAATAGAACTTGGAAGGTGAGTGACTGCATGAAAGGGATTGACTGGATTTCCTGAGGGACTGTGTAGCAAAGAAGGGAAGGATGAGGATGGATTTGTTTTGGTCATTAGCATTTCCATATGGAATTAGATGCACATTGGGAGTGCATCCTGGAAAAATGAGCCAGGAACTGTTCACCTAGAGGACTGTTCCCTTGTTGATTGATACATGCATCACATCCTTTTATTTTTTGGTTTAGAAGATGTGCATATGTTTATATATGGTTATTGTAAATATTGTAATGAGCTATTTTATAAAGCTATAGTAAGCGGTATGGTTGTTATGCTATCATGTTGTCATGATGTTTTGCTTTTGAGTAGGTCTTTCATTGTAAACACTGTAAAGAGCTGTATTATAAATCTCCATGGGTAGTATATTTTGTTTTCAACAATCTTGTTGGTTATAGGTGTGATTGAACACCAAGGATGGTGTCCCCCAAGGGGAGGGTTCTGTGACAACCCTCATGAAAATTCCATGTAATAAAAGTTAAAAACAATAACCACAGTTGATGGGACACTTATTCCAAGCTGAATGTTGGGCAAGACATCCCAGGGGGGTGTTCATTTGGTTGTTTATGGCTAAGGAAATTGGAAAAGACAATGGCTAAGGATTTGGAATGGAAAAATGGAATTTTTGACACATTTATTTGTAAAAAAATGGAAATTAGGAGAAAATGGAGGTGAAAGGCCACAGGTTGCATGTGAGGAGGAAAATGAAGGAAAATAATGGAAATGGAAGAAAGTAGAGGCCTCATTTTTAAGAAGGATTTTAAGGATCAATGGGCAAGTTTGATTAATTCAGTTTTGGAGCTCTATTCTATTCCCTCTCTCTCACACTCTTAGACACTTAGATTCCTCTCGGAGCATTTTGGCATTGGAGCAAAGAAGGAAAAGAAGGCAAGAGGAAGCAAAGATCAATCAGGGAAAGGCATGATCAAGCACCTACAACAAGCTTCATTGCGGGTATCATCTTGCATGTGTATTGTCCTTGCTAAAGTTGGCATGCATGGTATTGCATGTGGTTCTTTTCTATCATGACATTGGTTTTTATAGGTGTAACAATGTTTTCATCCTAGCCTTTCCATTTCCAGATAGCCATGGTGTGATGGGGTTCTCATGTTTTGGTTGAGCTGGATTGCCGGATGGATTCGAAGTTGAGTGGGGTGGATCTATAAATGATAGAGCACATGGCCTAGTGGTACCTGAACCAAACTATGGATCATGGTAAAGCCACTGGCCTAGTGACCCCTGAGCCAGACTGTGGGTAACTTGTGGTAAAGCTAGGATTGTGTTGCCTTAGTGGGGGTAGGAATCCTTGTGGGTGAATGGCAGGATATAAGGTAAAGCCAAGAGGTGGTTTGATCTCCGTTGGGCCTAGTAATCCTAGGTTTGGGATATGCGATAAAGTCTAGAGAGTGGGTCTTAGTTTAGGGCCTAGTGATCCGAGTTTGGATTGCGGTAAATCCTGAGAGACTAGGAGATAGGAAAATTCCTCACGATGTAGGTGGAGAAATTTGGTGGCATCCATGCTTGTTTGGCCTAATGATTGGGTGGAGATCACGTAAAGCCTATTATGTGTGTTCATTGGGTTGGCCTGATGATTTGAGGTGGTTTAGCCTCGATATGCCCTGGTTGGTTCTTTTGGTTTGAGTCCCACTTTCATGCTTGGAATATGGAATGGGGATGATTGGCTTAAGGGAGACTTGTCTCAACCAATCTATGGTGGGATGGAACATGGTAGTCCCATCTCTAGTTGTTTTATTGCATTCATTAACGATAAATTCAATCCTTTGATTTTCATGTGAAAATGTATTAATGCATATGTGGATTTTGATGGCTGATATGTTTATGGTAATTCTATTCCTATTATGCTGGTTATATGTATATTTTATGACAAAAACTATGTATCGGCATGTTTTTACTTGTAAATGAATAGATAGTGTATCTATGGACTAATAGATGACGATGCAGAAAATGACATGAGGAAACAATGATTCATATCGATTCTTAGATAAATATGATATCCCTACACTTAATTCTATTGTTTACACCTCTAGGTTACATGTTGATGATATGTTTGACGAAATGCCTAGCATGGATAGTACGGGTCTGATAAAGGTCTTGTTCGACTTCTTACTTTTGCATCATTTTTTCCTTGTATTTTTACTAATTTCAAGCTATCGCTCCATTTTGGGTAGTGGCCTGGGCTCTGGGCCTTAAAAGGTGGCTTAAGTCTCGGGGTCGCTGACACAAAATTGGCAATTTTGGTCTCTAGGTGCTAGCAGGAAAGCCTGTGAGAGTGAATTTGGGCTGCTGGTCACTCCCTTTCCCGTAACATGATAGCAACAACGGAAAAAGAGATCCAAAACAATAGTGGGTTCAAGGACAGGCTGTCTGAGTGGATGACATGTCTCGTGAGGATTCAAAAGATGATGTTGGATGACTATGTGTGATGTTTCCATCGATTCCACTTCCTTAAGGTCACATCAGAGGTTGAATCTGATCATAGTAGCCTCTCGTCTCATGTTTACCAAAGTTGGCATTGTTATAACTTGGGTAGATGTGAGAGGAGGGGGTTACACCAAAAATATGATTTTCTATGAATAACTTGAGCCAATTCGAGATTGAATTGAGGCATGACCATTGGATGCATCAAAGAAAATCTTGATATATTTGTATGTTATGTTGAATTATGGCTTGAGATATGTTGCAAAAAAGTATGTACAACTTTAGGGATATACAAATGCTAATTGGGTAAGAAGTGATGAATATAGAAAGAGTACCTCAGGAGTATGCTTTAGTTTTGGATTCTCTGTGATATCATGGATAAGTAGGAAGTAGAGGTTGATTGCAGTCAAGACTACTAAAGCATAGTACATCACAACCAATGAGGCTTGTACCAAGGCAGTATGTCTCCATAAGTTATTTACAAGAACGTTTGACCAAGAGTTGGAACCAATGGAGATATATTATGATAATCAAAGTTGTGTGAAGATTTTTGAGAATCCCATGTTCCATGATAGGTCGAAGCATAATGAGATAAAGACCCACTACATGAAATGGTCCAACTAAGAGTGATAAGGATTGATTACATCTGCACCAATGAGTAGGCAACTGATTTTTTCCCCAGGGACAAGTTTGTGTCCTTTAGAGACAGGGCTTAGGGAGATTACCCCTCTCATTGAGAGGGACTGTTTATATGTCTATAACATGGATGCAGATTCTCCAAGTAGGGAGAATGGGTCTAATAGGCCTAGAATGCTAAAAAAGAAGGGTTGATTGGGTGCCTCTTGGAGGAGGAACCTGATCACACACCAAGAATGGTGCAGTGAAGTCCTTCAACATCTAGAACCTAATCACACACTAGAAAGGGTGGAGTGAGGTCCTAGAGATTTATCAAACACTAGGTAGGGTGAAGTGAGGTATTTCAATATCTAAACTTGATTACCAAACATGAAAGGGTTGAGTGAGGTCAAGTCCCAAAGTGCTCACCAAGAAGGGTGAGTGAGTTCTTGCTAGTCGAGGGTATGAACATTTTGGCTAGAGCGAGGACATGGGATACAAGGAATGATCACTATAGAAGAGTGAGTCATGATACGATGATGAAATTTCCATGGGTTTTTGAAACCCTAGATATGGCCACTACCGATGCTGATGATAGATGATGACGCTGATTATGATGGATAACCTTTTTCTTTAGAGAACACCTATGATAATGATTATGAATATCTCCCTAGTTAAGAGGGAGTGTTGAATTTGTAACTATGGTCAGTCTTCATAATGCATATTTGGTCCCTTGATGTACTTGTGTTTATCATTGTAAATCATATTATAATTCTAGGGTAAAAGAAAATTTATTTTGAGTCAAAGTCCCATTGCGACTTTAAAAAAATGAAAATTTGAATTTTTAAAATATAAATTTTGGTTCCAAAAGTGATAAGTTAGCTTCCCTCCAAAACAAGTTAGCATTGGCCAAGGGACACACCCATTTGGCCAAGATAAAATACTGTATAAAGGTAGCTTGATCTCCTCCACTTGGGTATTCAATCTCACACATACAATACAATTTCCGGGAAGGGGACACGAAGGATGAAAGAAAAAAATAAGAAGGCCAAAATATATCTCTTCTCTCTCTTGCAGATTGCACGTGTGGATCGGCTACTCTCCCTGTGGTTCACATTTTTTTGGGAATTCTCTTGGGGCCAAATTGTTCTGGGTAGCTCGACAACTGTTGCAGGACTAAAATATATGGGGCAAGTGGAAATTGCAAGAGGGCCAAAATTCTGGGCTAGATAGGCAGAATGAATTATTGGATCAGACTGGGTGACTTAACTTGGCTAAGAATGCCAAGTTTGAACATAGGTGTAGATGTGTCTGTCATTTAACAAGAATAATTCCTCTATTGAAAAATATTGTTGCGGTTTTCCCAGGGAAAATATTGTCTCCTTTTGTGTATTGTGATCCCTATGGTTTTACTGTTCTTTATGGTTGAAATTATGAAGTATAATTTTTGAATGATATATTGGAATACATTAAAATAATATCTACATCAAAAGTAATTATCATAATTTCATAAATATTGTGCTAATCTCTATTGCACATAGAAAATCAACAAATTTCTACCCTAATCTAGTGCCATTGAGCATGGTTCTCCATTTCACTGAGGTGTGCATGGATTATTCTAATACCAATGAGGTTTGTACCAAAGCAATATGTCTCCATAAGTTGTTTACAGGAATGTTCGACCAAGAGTTGGAACCAATGGTGATATACTACGATAATCAAACATGTGTGAAGATTTTCAAGAATCTCATGTTCCATGATAGGTTGAAGCATATTGAGATAAAGTACCACTACATGAAATGGTGCAAAGGAGAGCGATAATGATTGAGTAAACCTCCACCAATGAGAAGGCAACTGATGTTATTATGAAGTTGCTCCCTAGGGACAAGTTTGCGTACTTTAGAGACACGCTAGGGCTTGTGAATATTACCCCTCTTATTGACAGGGACTGCTTATATGTCTATAACATGGATGGAGATCCTCCAGGTAGGAAGAATGGGCCTAAGAGGCATATAATGCTCAACAAGAAGGGTTGATTGGGTTCCTCTTGAAGGAGGACCCTGATCACACACCAAAATTGGTGGAGTGCAGTCCTAGACCCTGATCACACACCAAGAATGGTGCAGTGAGCTCCTTCAACATCTAGAACCTAATCACAAAGTAGAAAGGGTTGAGTGAAGTCCTAGACCTTTATCAAACACTAGGTAGGGTGGAGTGAGGTCCTTTCAACATATAAACCTGATCACCGACCAAGAAGGGGTTGAGTGAGGTCAAGTCCCATAGTGCTCACCAAGAAGGGTGAGTGACTGCTTGCTAGTCGAGGGTATGAACATTTTGGCCTAGGGTGAGGACATGGGATTCGAGGACTGATGATTATAGAAGAGTAATTCCTAATATGATGATGCCATTTCCATTGGTTTTCGAAACCCTAGATATGGTCACTACCGATGCTGATGATAGATGATGATGATGATGACATATAACCTTTTTTCTTTAGAGAACACCTATGATAGTGATTATGAATACCACCCTAGTTAAGAGGGAGTGTTGAATTTGTAACTATGGTTGGTCTTCATAATGTATATTTGGTCCCATGATGTACTTGTGTTTATAATTATAAAGCATATTATAATGCTAGGGTCAAAGAAAATTTATTTTGAGTCAAAGTCCCATTGCGACTTTAAAAAAAATGAAAATTTGAATTTTTGAAATATAAATTTTGGCTCCAAAAGTGATAATTATCTTCCCTCCAAGACAAGTTGGCATTGGCCAAGGGACACACCCATTCAGCCAATATAAAATACTATATAAAGGTATCTTGATCTCCTACACTTGGGTATTCAATCTCACACATACAAGACAATTTGTGGGAAGGGGACAAGAAGGATGAAATAAAAAAAATAAGAAGGCCAAAATATCTCTCTTCTCTCTTTCTTGCAGATTGCAAGTGTGGATCAACTACTCTCCCCGTAGTTCACATTTTTTTGGGAATTCTATTGTAGGGGGCCAATTTTTTTTTGGGTAGCTCGGCAACTGTTGTAGGACTAAAATTTATGGGGCAAGTGGAAATTGCAGGAGGGCCGAAACTTTGGGCCAGATAGACAAAATGAATTATTGGATCAGACTGGGTGACTTAAGTTGGATAAGAAGACCAAGTTTGACCATAGGTGTAGGTGTGTATCTCATTTAACAAGAATAATTTCTATACTGAAAAAGGTTGTTGGGGTTTTCCCAGGGAAAATCTTGCCTTCTTTTGTGTATTGTGATCCCTATGGTTCTACTATTCTTTATGGATGAAATTACAAAGTATAATTGCTGAATGATATATTGGAATAATTTAAAATAATATCTACATCAAAAGTAATTATCATAATTTCATAAATATTGTGCTAATCTCTATTGCACATAGAAAATCAACAAATTTCTACCCTAATCTGGGGCCACTAAGCATGGCTATCCATTTTTATGAGGTGTGTATGGAGTATTCTTCTACCACACTATACCACACTTCTTATATAACTCTTTGAATTCCTTGTTGCATAACTCTCCACCAGTATATGTCCTCAACAACTTAGTCTTCTTCTCCATCTAATTTTCCACCATAGCCTTAAATTCTTTAAACTTGTTAACGACTTCAAATTTATTCTTGAGTAAATATATATATGTATTCCTTGAGAATTCATATATAAATGAAACATAGTACACATATTTACCCACTGATGGAAGTGACAGATGGACAAACACATTATTGTTCAAAATATCCAATATTCCTTTTGCCCTCTTAGCAACAAAAGGAAAATCCCCCGATTCTGCTTCCCTTATACACAATGTTCACAAAAATCAAAATATAGAGAGAAATTAGACATACCTTCTACCATACCATTACCATGCAATATTTAAAGGCCCTTCTCTCCATTATGTCATAGTGATTAGTGCCACAACATAATCTTTTTAACTAGAAACTACAAAATTTTCTGCCCCACTTTTAGGAACGATAGAATTGTTGCAACCATGAATAACAACACTACCCAAAAGCTTGTATAGAGTTCTAATTAAAACTCCCCTCATCAATGACAGTGCTTCTCAAACCATCTTGTAGGTGTCTTTCTTGAACAACGGCTTTACACCTGCATAATCCATCTTGCTTACAAAAATTAGATTTCTGGCTAATCCAACAATGTGTAGAACAATGGGTAGTGTTCTAATCCTTCCACCTATCATATTTAGCTTGAATTTTCATCATCCTATGATATTGGTCTTCTTTCATCACCTAGGAAGAAATCACCACCATACTACTTCTTATATTCGTAAAACCACTCCCTCTGAGGAGTCATGTGGAAGGATGCACCTGAATCAATCAACCATGCCTCACGAGCTAAATGTGTACTTGAAGAAGAAACCAAGTACACATCCCTACCTTCATCTGAGGTGGTTTTTTCCTCTGTATAAGGAGCATCATAAGATCCATTACCTTTCTCATGATTTTTATACCTACAATATTTCTTGTAATGCCATTCTTTTCCACATTTCCAACATACCTTTATATATATTTTTTGAGATTTAGATATCACTCTAGATTTAGATCTCCCACTTGAGGAATTATTTCTATTTATGTTATGGGATCATCCTACTTCAGATAAGGCATCTTCATTATGAATCTCCACATTTTTCTGTTTCATCTTCTCTGGCAACAAGGCTGAGACTATTTCATCAAATTTTAAGGTAGTTGTATTGCTACCTATAGAAACAACTAGACTATTCCGTGAGTTTGGTAGAGAGAGGAACAAACCAACACACATATCTTCATATGAAATTTTAATATCAAAATATAATAACTGAATTACCATAGTATTAAATGTGTTTATATTTTTTTCATCCAGTCTCCATCCCTCATCCTTAGGTTATACAACATCTTTCACATAAATAGTTTGTTCACCAGGTACTTAGATTGATACAAATCCCCTAACTTACCCATAAAGCCTTTGTTGTAGCTTCTCCTAAAACATTTGGTAATACTGTATCTACGACACACAACCATATTTTTCTCTTTGCCTTTTGATTCCACTTGGTCTAGTATTCTATCGACATTACCATTGGTTTAGTACCTAGATCCATTGTGATCCATTGATCTTTATCCACCAACATATCATCCTTCTTGAGCTTACACATCTAAAAAACTTTTCCATTGAATTTCTCAATTTATATATTTCCACTGCTCACCATCTCCTTTCACTGCAAGAATCAATCCCAAAAATATCCCACTCCCAAGAGAAACCTCTCATCCGCAAAGGCATCCCCTTGAAGTAAAAAATTCTCTGATACCAAATAAAGGTTTTAACCCTATATAAAAATTACCTGCAAACAAATTCTTAAGAAAACAAAAAATACACAATGGGAAAAACCATCATGCTTAAAACCATGCTAAAAAACTAGGCAAAACCATGGGTCCTCCCACCATCCTTGGGTCCACCCAACCATCCTTGCGTATCCATAATTTTTATCTTTATTTTTGGGGTGTTGTCACAAACCCCATGCCCCCTTGGTAGGGGGATGCAACCACTCTTGCACCTGATGTAATGTAACAATACTTGAGGCTAGTTGTGCAAAGAATAAATAGATACCCAACATAAAGAAGAGAGTAACCAACACATATCTCGATGCTTGAGGGGAAAAATATAAGGGGGATTTAGGAAGTTTCCTATCTTACCTAGATTAGTTTTCCATATCTCTAATTTGTAAATTGAACTATCTAATTTCTAGTACTTATGAGAAGAATGGGGTGGGGGGGGGGAGTAGTATAAAACCAGTCCAAGTGTGTTGGCCACATGCCCATTCTAGATACTTTTGGTTGAGGACACAACTGAAGAGATAAATAATAGAAAGAGAGGAAAAGTAGAGGGAGGAGCACGGAGAGAGTAGTTGAAGAATGTGAGAGGGTATGAGAATGCCAAAGAATATGTTCTAGTGAGCCAATTAAATCCATGAGAAGAAACTGAACCAAACACAAGGTTGTGAATGTGACTCTAAAAAGTGGGTGACAAAGAGCCTTTTGAGTCACAAAAATGTTGTGTGGAATTGTGATTTTAATTGAATTGGGTAAGGAAGTCAATGAGAAAGCCTTCAAATTGAGTTAGAGGGATAGGAGGAATTTTTGAATGGTTTGTCTTAATTAAACACATAAGGCACTAAGAAAAGGATAAGCATCAATGGTCTACTAAACTAGTGAAGGGATCCATTTTGTGATGTGCAAGTCAATGATGGCCATACCCTGAGTGTTAACAATCCCTCCCTCAGTGGTTGAAAGGCATAATATTGATTCCTATATGTGAAAGAGAGTGGCCTTCAAGTTCTCATACCTGATTTGAAATCTATATAATCTTGAGAGAAGCTTCCTCTTGAGGCATCAAATCTAGCTGGGGGGTGACCAACTACAACAAATATGAAGTGTACCTATGCCTATGGTTGGGTGAAGTTTCTCTTTGGTAGAGAAACCCTCTCGTTGGATCCATTCATTAGTTTACAAAAAGTTTAAGTGTGTAACAACCATTTTTTCTACCCACCATGTAAATGTCACTATGTGAATTTGTTTATGTCAAATTATGTGAAAATGTAAGATATGGCCGAGTTGGAGGAGTGGACACAGATTTAGAACCCGTGGAGGAGGATTTTAAAGTGTAGTGTTTAAACCAAAACCCAATCCGTTTCATTTATTCCCCTACCTATATCCTTAAAAAATTAAATTATCCACCAGTGAAATTATTGAAGTTGTATATGGGCTGCCTGAGTGAAGGATGAGCCCATACACCCCCATTCTCATGGGACATGTTGAGGAAGTCAACATGCAAGTAAGGGGCAAGAGAAGGGACATGAAGAAAAGAGACTTATGGGGGAAATATGCATAGACATATAGATGAAGGGTGTGTGAGGGAAGGAAACAAAATCATATGTGAAGGAGTGGGAGTTTTTAGGAGCAACAACATGCAAAAATCCTTTTTGGTGTGACTGGGAGATCGTTCCTTGCATTCTAGTGTGACCTCGTGTGTGTATGAGTGTTGGATTTGGCTGAGAAGGATCAAAGGATATATTGTTTTACTCAGTGACTTACTTGGGGCTAAAATACCACCCTTAAAGTGATATCATGCTCCTAGACTACTTCACCCTAGTTGAATCCGTGTGATTGATTTATAAGAGAGAGTCATTGCAGTGTGTACTGCCTAGAATAAATTGATAGATCACCTAGATATTTGACTCCTCCTTTTGATTACCTATCTGAATGATTATTGGTGTGAATTCCTTTGAGAACATAACTCCTTTGACATTGAATCCAACTCATGGGTGGTCAACTGCAAGAAATATTGCAGTGTAGATGGCCTATGGTTAGGTGGAGAGTGGAAGTCCCTCCTTCAATTTCGAACTATTTCAAGCTATTCAGATAAATATTCTTGGTTATGCATGCTATACTATAAGATATGATATGAATGATTGTGCATATGACTAATGATTAGTCCTGTGTCATTTATGTAAGAATGACTTATTCACTATCTAATTAGGGTTGAACAATTAAATTGTATCTTTATGGTGATTATGAGTTGCTTGAGTTATGTGGATGTAATCTTCTTAATCATTTTTAGGTTGTCTATTATATCCCTGAATGGTGATCTAAAATCACTCAAGACTAATAGTGATTTCATAAGTTTCAGCTATCTTTATATAACTATAAGTTTGGGAAGCTCATTATTGTGACCAAGTTTGTGGGTGATATTGTTAGTAGTTAAATATACGTGTTGTGTTTATGGATTAGTTCTACCTTTGGAAGGTTATTGAGATCTTTGTTTGATCATATTGGGTGCTTAGCTTTATAAGCATTCATGGTCATGATAACGTTATGGATCTATGTGCTGCTATTATATTAATAGTTGACAAAGCTATTATAGAGTAGTGTTAGCTATGCTTTAGCTTATTTCAGTGCCTGATATTAGGCATGATGAGGGTCCATTGATTGTATTATGAATATGTATAACATTTAGAATGTTTAATTTTTGGATAAGGGTTTTATCTCTGTAGAATGGGTGCTCTAAGTAATTCCCTTTTTCAAGGAGAACCTTGGAAGAGTCTCTTGAAGTTCTCAGAATGTTTAAGTATCATAGGAATTGGACTTATATTTGGGTCCAAACAATTTTTTGGTAGGGTAATGTATCCAAGATGAATTCACTTTGGGGTTGGAATATGTGTCTTGATATTTAGGCATTCGTCTAGCTACCGCTTGTGCATTATTTGAAAAGGATTAGATTTAGAATGGGTCAGATTTCTCCATGAAGTGCAAAGTATATGGGATGGGTCCCATTGGGTGAATATTTATGTAAGGATGAATTGAAGTGAATATTATCCAAGATGGGCCCTATTGGGTGAATACTTGTGCAAGGCTAGATTGAATCATAAAGTATTTGGGATGGGCCTCACATGGTTAAATATTTGTGCAAGGCTGGATTGGAGTGTAGAGTATCCAAGATAGGCCTCATATGGAGGATTATAGGCATGGGGCATAATCCATGGAGTGAAATTGTATACAATAGTCTATGTGTTATGCAATTATTATTTTTAGTGAGTGCTTAGATTTTTCCTTGGCCTAGATATAATGAGGAATTGTGGAAATACATGGTGGGTTAGGCTTAGTGGGTCATATTGGTGCAAGATGAGGTGAAAAGCACCATGATGGCCTAATATGGCCATGTGGGTGCTATGTTGGAGCATGGGAAATGTGGAAGAGACACATAGGTCACATGTGGTTGCCACATGGAAACGCCTACTAATGTGGCAATAGTTAATTGGCCAAAATTCAAATGTGCATAGTTTTCAATCTAGGAGTCAGATTTAGATAAAATTTATATTGTCAGAAAGTCCTCAACAATATGAACACGATGATGGTATTTATTGTAGGTTGTGAGAAAATTTGAAAAGATAAATTTTGTAACCCCGTAGTTATAATAAACCTTGAGGTTCATGTTAATTATAAAGTAACACCTTGTACAACTCGAGCGCATTCAAGGGGGTGGGAGAGAGTGTTACATAGTGGTATCAAAGCACCCAGGTTCAACACTCAAACTAAATGGGCCATGAAAGAGAAAGTTAGAATCATAGCATGGTTCAATGCTTGGAATGTATGGACTCGAGAACAAATAGAATGGAAATTCAGGATAGGGTTGGACACTAGACCTGAAGAGGTTCACACATAGATGATTGCAATTTATTATGATACATTATTTTCTGTGTGTGTGCATATATATAAACATGATGACATGCCCTTGTTAATTCTTGGAATATGTGGCTAATATGGGTTCTAGATGTGTGAACAACAACATATCAACATACTTCAGACCAATATGTTTAGTGTTGGTATGGAAAGGTAACAAGTTAATATGTTTATGCTTGATATAATTAATAATTATTTGTGTGTGATGACACATAAGAAGACACAATTACAGAAAGAAATCAAAGGGATGGACAAAAATATGGTACAACATAGCATGGATCAAGTCCACCATGAACAAGGAGGGGAAAGTTCCCCTAATAGAACAAAAACCATCAAGAGCTTGAAAGTTGAGTTGAAAAGCTAAAAAGTAGAGAATGGAAGGATCATCATAAAACAAGCATAAAAAGCAAGGTTGTACACAATGTTGCTACAAAACTTGACAAACATGCAAGGGTTTTTGCAAAATGCATAAAACTCTAGAGATATAGAAGAATTTCATGCAAAAAGCGTCATAACGATGGAGAGAAAATAAAGCTATTGATATGTGGGAACTACAGAGAAGAACACTTAAAAAGAAATTTCCCAGACAAACAACAAAGGAAGAAAATATCATGCAAACTCTAGGCACACGAACTAGAAACCTGTAATGTAGAAAGAAAGGAGGGAGCATGCCATCAAGCCCTTTGAAATACTAAAAATATCCTTTCTGAACTATTTAGAAGGATATTGGAATTTTCAGATTGCTATAAACCTTGGGAAGGACTCTGACTAAACTTTTATGCATATGTTGGTGATGGACACACTGAACAACAAAATTCAAGGGATTGAGTTTGT
Organism: Pinus taeda; assembly: GCA_000404065.3. NCBI lineage: Eukaryota > Viridiplantae > Streptophyta > Pinopsida > Pinales > Pinaceae > Pinus > Pinus taeda. The sequence continues at coordinate 93,777 of APFE030496319.1, forward strand.
TGTGGAATAATGAATGATGTGTACTAGAGGGAATGTTTTTCATGTTTTTTCTTTTATTGTTGGCTATAATTTTCTTCTTGTTTTGTTTGTTGACTTTGAGCATGGCCATGCTACTTTATATTTTTGTCATATGTTTCTATTGTGGTATTTCTCTCTTTTTCATTCTTTCTTCTTTCCTTTTGTGGTTTTTTCTTGTTTGATTTGTTGTGTGTGGGAAAGGAAAGAAAAGGAGCTCATTGATAAGAGATAAATAAAACCCAACCAGAAGTCAAGGCCCTGACTAAACCTTATGCATGGGATACATTGTAGCAGAGGGTAGAATAAGATGACAGACCAACTAGGTGGACCTGGCTGGGTCCACATGAAAAAAATGGACATCAATGTGATAACTATTAAAATAGAATAATAAGGAAGTTTCCTTAACCAAAAATAGTGCTTGGCTGATATATGTTCTATATTTTATGAATATGAATAATACATGAAAATGAAAGAAAGGTATACTGATGCTATTTAATTTGAAAGGTGATTTATTGAAAACCATCATGATGATAAGAGAAGTGATTAATATTTAAAAATATGATCACTTTGTAAATGGTATGAAATAAAATTTGCACTTACAATGTTTTGGGTAACACAATGAAGTTATTTAATGGATTCCACGCCGCATGGAATATCCATTGGGAAAGTGTGCAAAAATGACCTATTGTTAATGGCTACCATTATTACTATGTTATGCTTATGCTTATGACATTTGTTGTGTGCATGAATGAAAACGATAAAAGGTTGGAAATTGACAAAATAGGAATAGCATGGAAGATGTGCATGAATGAAACATGCTTGCCAAATGAATATGAACATGGATGAGGACATGTTGGAATTGGAAAAAAATAAAAAGACTTTATGAAGTTTTCATGGAAATCTATAAATAACTGAATTGATTAATTTCTAACTAATGTGTGGTGCCAAAGCCATTTCATGAAATATTGAGTATTGTAACAATAGGATGTTATCAACCAGTTGGACCCTTCAAAAGGCTTCAATTGAAATCACTAGAAATGACAACAAACTAAATAAGGCAAAGAACAAGCCTAGGTAAAAATAATAAAGGAATGGGATTTGGATAAGAATTACTTTAGCTAAATTTGAGAACTATTGTTTCAAATTAATATATGATTTGCATAGATACAATGAAATGGTATGGTTAAGGAAGGGATCCTTCAACCCGAAAATATTGCAATGAATTTTGTAAAGCATGCTAAATGAAATGGAGAAATGAAATTCTCATGGATTTAGAGATATATATTTATCATCTTAGACTCATTGGTTTGCTGAAATGAAAGTTTGATTGGATTATGAAATGCTTCAAATGAATGTGATTAATGTGTACATTGGATGCCAATGCCATTTCAATTTAGTTGGAGAGATAGATTTTTTACAAGTATAATAATTCTAAGGTCACTTCATATTGTTGTGAATGCAATGAAAATATTGCATGTATGTAAGCACCGACAATTGCTGGATGATTGAAATATCATATTAGAGTTAAAGTGTTGGAATGGGGTGTCAGATCAAAGCCACCATGACAATTTAACACCACCTACAAAGGATCACAAAAACATGACCAAAACAAGATCTCATGCCTAGGAGATCAAACTTTAGAATGAAGCAAAGGGAAACAATTAAAATTTTTGAGTGTATCTCATGGAAATTAAGTTTTGACGTAGGTGAAATGATGGAATTGGGAGCTCAAGAAGAATACTATCATGATGGAATTGTAACTTGTGGCACTTTGTTATCTCATAGGAGAAATTTATAATTGATACCTTGACTATAATACTCCATGAGTAGTGTAGTAGAGCACACCAGAATAATACTTGGCCATGAGACTCCATGCATATGTCGTTAGAGCATGCCAGCTTGGTACTTGGCTATAATACTTTAATGACTACCCCATGTGGGGAAATGTTGGGACATATAGACTACCCAAAATGGGGGTTTCCTTAGCTTGGAGGTGTGATGATATTCCTATCGATATATGACTACCATGATGGTAGATGGCATGTCCACGTTCACTGGGAGGCGAACGAGAGGTTGGGGGGGGGGGGGGGGGATTATTTGGAGTTGTACGAAAAAAGTACATGGAGATGTATATCTATCATTGAGTGCTTTCATTGGTGGTGAAACCACTCAATGAGATGGTCACGAGGAAGGAGTTGTATGAAAGTATTGCATGGAGTAGTACGTCCACCACTGAGTGCTTCCCTTGGTGGTAAAACTACTCAGTGAGTGCTTAGTAGATGGAGAAATTGTGTGCTTTGGATTTCTATAGTGCTTCGTAGGTGGAGAAACTATGTGCTATGGATTCTTGTGAGTTGGATTGAAAGATGGAGTTGGCTCAAGATTGAGTGGAGTTATGAAACATAGAGTATTTGATTTGTTTGTGAAATCAGTCAATGCTTGTGAGATAGAGGAAGTAAGTAGTAACTATAGATATACGTACCAATTAAAAATTTGAGGAATTTCTCTGTTGAAGTTGTGGTTTGAATTGATTTTAAATTCTATGGTCAACCTCATAAATAATTTGTTGATGAAAGTGTGGTTTAATTTGTTTTAATTTTTTTATGATAAATCTCATAATATTCATGTTCTTATGATGTAGGAAAACTACTGAACTGTCCAATACAAATATATTAGGCTAACTACAAAGTGAACAATATCAACTTAATAATAATAGTGCGCAACAAAAACATAATGGAGCTTAAGACCTTTGGGAGACTAGGCCATTGTGGTGACACTAGAACCATCTAATATGCATTGATTTCCATGAGTTATGCTATGATAGATGTGTTGTGTTATTTAAGCAAGGGAGAGGGATACCTTGGCTATGAAGAAATTTTGGTGCAAGGAATCCTTACCAAGGGATGAGTCACCCAAGGGATGGATCACCCAAGGGGATGATGGAGTAGAGAAGGGGATTCATGAGCTTGGAAGGTGTGTGACTACATGGAATAGGAAAATTGAGTGAAATAGGTTTCAAAAATTCATGTGCATACTTAGTGGGATGAAGCATACATTGAGTGTGTCCCAGGAAGAAATGAGATAATTTTTTTCCCTGAAGTAGTGTTGAGCACAATGAATGGCATGATTGGACATGAAAATTCAAGACATGGGAGATGCCATTGATGTGAAATTCGAGGGATAAATCTAACCAGAGTCATAGTGAATTTTTGGCTAGAGGAAAATCACTGTCTGAATTCGAGTAATCAAGTATGTCAAGGTGTAATTCAAAGAACTTTAGACTAGGTGAAGCCACTCGGGAAATGACTAACTATATGAGTTGTTTGCTATGTAAATGAATGTGAGAAGAGATGTGTGTATATACAACTCATTTTTGAATTTTTTATGTTCAATGTATAAAACACTGAGAATGGTGTTCCTCTAAGGGGTGGGGTCTGTAACAACCATTTTTCTAACCCCAATGTAAATGTCATTATGTACATTTGTTTATGTGAAATTATGTGAAAATGTAAGATATGGAAGAGCTGGAGGAGTGGAAACATATTCAAATCCTATGGAAGAGGATTTTCCTATGTAGTGTTTAAAGTCAAACCCAAACTACTCCATTTATTACCCTATCTATATTTTTAAAATATTATTTAGTCTACTGGTGCAAGCATTGAAGTTGTGTATGGGTTTGTTGAGTGAAAAACAAGCCCATACCATCCCTATTATTGTGGGACGTGTTGATGGAGTTAAGACACAAGCAAGGGATAAGAGAAGGGATATGAAGAAAAGAGATAAATGGGGGAAGTATGTGTAGACATACAAACATAGAGGTGTGTGGGAGAAGGAAAGTGAATCTTGTGTGGGAATGGGAGAATTCAGGAGAAACAACGTGCATAAAGAATTTATGGTGTGATTGGGAAATGGATCCTTACACTTTGGTGTGACCTAGTGTGCGTATTAGTGTTGTATTTGGCCAAGAAGACTTAGAGGAGATACTGATTCACCATGTGCTTTCCTTGGGGCTGAAAAACCACCCTTAAAGTGTGATCATACTCCTGGACTAAGAAAGCCTTCACTAAACCCTGGGTGAATCCCAAGATTGATTTCTAAGAGATAGAGAGAGTCACTGTGGAGCATACTTCCTAGGGGAAGTTGATAGAACACCTAGGTAGCGGGCTTCTCTTTTTTTTTTTTTCCAAGGAAAAATAGCAATCTTTCATTAATTTTGAAAAATTACATAGAGTAGATGCTTGGTAGCATATGCATCATTGACTCTTAGTCATATCAGTATGTACAAAATTCATCAAAGTCCATTCCTAAAAATGGCTGGAAAAAAGGGACATATTCACCACGCACAGTGATAGAATGAAAGAGCTTGAAAATTATTTTCAAATACTGTGATATCTACAAAATATACACCATGTAGGGTGTTCTCATAAGTTATATTCTGCAAATTAAAATTATGATATATACAATGTAAATTATAAACTGGGCACTTTGAGAAAAATTTAGGGTCCATCTCCCCTATGATATGCCTGATCTATATATGGCCTGTGGTAATATTGGTACTGTAAAGTACCCCTCTGCTCGTGAATCATCCATTGACCTCTGGGTAGTAGTGTGGCCTCCTTGGAAAGCCTGTCAGCTCTGTTGTTATGCTCCTTGTAAATATGATGACTTATGATGGAATTAAAATGTGTTTTGAATATGTTCACTTCATCCAAAATATTGCTAAGTGTGTGTGCATGTCAGATAGTGATATTATTGAACCAATTTATAATAATTTTGGAGTCCCCGTATATTTGAAGGTTTCTACAATCATGGCTTAGAGAAAAATGCAGTAAATGATGAAGGGTGATAAGTTCAACATAATTGTTAGTCCCTTCTCCAAGTCCCATCTTGACCCTAAAATGATGTTGGTCAAAGAGGTACAGTAGAAATCCTCCCCCACACCCATGTTCCTAGGTGGCACCATCAAAGAAAGCCCAGGGGATAGATTTATCAACGGGATTGGGTGCAAGTGGTCTTCGGGGACTTGGCATAGAATATTCAGGGAGCTCATGATAGGCAGAAATGATCTTTGCTATGATAAACTGCCATCTGACAACACCATCTTCAAATATTATTCTATTCCATGCTAGCCAAATAGACCAACATATGATCAGGGGAAGACAAATCAAATTTGATCTAGAATGCGAGCTTGCACCAGTTTTTCCATGCTTGGTTTATGTTTCCCACCTCCCATCTGCTAGTGAAATGAATCTCAATTGAAATGGACCTCCAAAGGTTGACCATAGCATCAGATTTAAGGAAAACATGTTCATTCGATTTAGATGCTTGCTTACAAAGAACACACTAGTGTGGTCCGTGAAAGGCTCTATGAGTTAAGGATTCAACTGTGGGAACTTTATTGCTGAGTACACACCAGAAAAAGAGCTTGGTCCACGAAGGGGTTTTTAACTTCCAGATAGCCTGCCACCAATCTTGTGTATTCTCTGTCTGTCTCTGATTTATCAGTCCTAGGTAACCTGCTTTTGGGGTGTATGCTCCATTTCAGCAAGGCACCACATTATTTCATCTGGTCCCTCCTTAATTCTGACAGGGGATTCAATCAATGCAACAATGTAATTATTCCATATTTGGTGCCAATGAGGAGGTATATTCATCTCATGCACAGATTTCCAGGTATGTGCATAAATGGTGGTATTGTCCTCATCAACAAAATGAGCAATAACATCGATATTCCTCTGATTTAGATGTATGATTAATTCTCTCGGAAGCTGATATTGACCACCTCCCCCTGTCCAGGGGTCCAGACCGATGCACGTTTTGTGCCATTATTTATCCACCATGCCAAATTATTGCGAATATGTGGGAGAGAATGTAGCAGAGATTTCCATACCAACGAAATACCAGTCCTTGTCCATCACGACAACCTAACCCAGTCCATGATTTGGAGAGGCCATATGTATTTGTAGTAAGTGACAGATGTCCAGAGGTTTTGATTGGAGAGGAGTGTCCATCCCATTTTTGCAGCAACTGCTTGTGCAAAAAGGGGTAGATCTTTTAGTCCCCATCCTTCCCATTTTTTGGGCAAGGCAATCTTGTTCCAACTAACCCAGGAAAAAGTTCTCTTGTCCTGTTGTCCATTCCAAAGAGATCTGCTACAAATCTGTTGGAGGTGAGCAAGAATGTTTTTGGGTATCTAGGCAAGAGTCATCCAGAAAATAGGGGTGGCATCCAAGACCAATTTTATAAGCAATAATATTCCTGCTCTGGATAGAAAACGGTGACACCAATTCGATAGCCTTTTCTCCAATTTGATGGCTAGCCATATCCAATCTGCAATTTTTTGGCTTAGGGGTTTGATCCAAAACCCCAGATATTTGAATCCATGGTCAAGTGGGAGAATGCAGTAGGGGAAATGCTGTTGTGCAAATTGGGATTCATGGATGGATGTCTGAGTTAAAGTAATGGTGGATTTCCCATGGTTTGCCATCATACTTGTAGCCTGGGAGAAAAGAGATAGTAGATTATCAAAAGAAATAGAGTCCTGAATGCTACCATCCAGAAAATAAGGACATCATCGACAAATAGGAGATGTGTGAGGTAGTAGTGATCGTTTATTTTAAGCCCAACTAGTCTACCATTTTTCTTTTCATGTGCAATTAACCGGCTGGTTCCTTCCATGACAATGAGGAATAGGAGGGGGGATAGAGGACAACCCTGTCTGAGAGGACAACCCTGTCTGAGTCCTCTTTCAACATGAAAGAAATGGGAGGCAGAGTCATTTATGAGGACACTGAAGGATGCTGTCAATATGCAAGACATGATCCAGGTGGTAAAAATATGCGGGAAACCTAGGTGGATGTGAAGCATTTTGATGTAGAGCTAGCTAACATGATCAAAATATTTCGCCAGATCAATCTTTAAAATGATACCTTTAAGCTTTTTGGATCTAATAGAGTGTATGGCCTCTTGAGAAGTACCAATGGCTTCATGGATCTATTGGTTCTCGAGAAAATAAAACTGCTTGGGTGAAATATGATTTGAGAGGATGGGTCTGATCTTGTTGGCAATGATTTTGGAAATGATTTTGTAGAGGTAGTTGCATAGAGAGATGGGGCGAAAGTCATTGAAGGATGATGGAGAATCAAACTTGGGATAAGGGCAATGAAGGTGGAATTAGTGGCATCATATAATTTTCTAGTGGTCCTGCACTCCTCCACGACGTTGAGCAGGTCGTGTCTCAAGAGATCATAAAAAGCCAGATAAAACTCAATAAACCACCCATCTGGCCCTGGGCTTTTATATTTTTTAAACCACTTCAGGGTCCCCTCAAGTTTAGCAAGTGTCACTGGTGAATTGAGATCCTCTGCCGTCTCTTCATCTATGAACTGAGGGAAAAAGCCAGCCACATGTATTATATCCACCAGATTGGTCCCTTGGGGAGATTTGTATAGATTCTGGAAGTGGGAGGTACCCAGAAGAGATAGCTTTTTGAAGGTGTCTGCCACACCTCCATCCAACATAGGCATATTTGAGATAGTGTTGGCTACCTTTCTCCCCTTTGCATAATTATGAAAGAACCTTGTATTGTCATCTCTAGCTTGTAGCCAGATTGCCCTGCTCTTAAGTCTCTAGGTTTCCTCTCTTTCCTTCAATATCCTGTCCTTCTGTTTCTCAAGCTCAATAAGATGGGCCTTTTCATTTGCAGATGAAAATCCCTTATTGCTGTCATCCATAAGAGTGCTCAATTCAACTTCAACCAGAGATAGGGTCTGTTCATCCCTCTATTTTTTCTCTTTGGCCTAGGTGATGGATAGATACTTGAGATGTGATAGATTGTGGCAAAATCCCTCAGCCAGGGATCTATGCCGTGAGATGGTATATTCCTTCCAATAGTCAGTGACCATCTTGTTGTATCTCGGATCTTGTAGCCAGACATGATTGAATTTGTAGGGGGGTTTAGGTTTTGATTCAGGACCAAGGATCTCCAGATATATTGGGGAGTGGTCAGATATGCCCCCAGAGCCCACCTATTTTCTATATCTATTCAAATGTTGCAACAGGGGCACCTTAATCAAGAATCGATCGAGCCTCCTAGCCAGAGCTGCCTCCGCTACCCTTCTATTCCTCCAAGTGGGCATGTGTTTTATCATGGGGATGTCCATTAGGTTGTGCTACTCCAAAGAATTCATAAAGTACCCAGATAGAGGATCTATTTGTGCATGGGATCCCCATGATTCTCCAAATCCTATGGAGAAATTGAGATCACCCCTGATGATCATATGATTAGAAGAAGCAATCCCTAAATTTAGAAAATGGTGCCAGAAATCTCGCGCCAATGACAAGGTCCATATACATTAATAACCCGGATATTCATACCAAGATTGACCGAGAAAATATCCATACCTATAAACCCTAATCCTCCCCAGGATGCTGTAACCTTAATGGTGCACGGGTCATGTCCAATGGCTAGTCCCCCTGATCGTCCCACAACATCAAGGGAGTAAAATAGCTAACCAGGTTTTAGGGATGATAAGGTTCTATTGATGAGGTCAACATCCCCTAGGGTTTCTTGCAACATTGTGATATCCACAGGATCGGCTTCAAATAACCTATGCAGGTCTAGTTTTTTGGAGGCACTAGCCATACCTCTGTAGTTAAATGAGAGCCATTTCATGGTGGAACCCTCCTAGGGGTGTTCAAAGCTCTAAGAACCCCTTCCAAATTGGATTGTTGCTAGTGACAACTTCTACTCTGGCCTGTTTTATGGCTTTTGAGTGAAAGGACTTTTGTCCATGAGATGTTTGTACAATCAGATCAGGTAGAGAGGTACCTAGCCCTGTATAGGAGGGAGTAGGGCATTCAGGGAGGGATTGAGAGTGTAAGTTGTATGAGTGAGGCGGTTCCAATCGATCCGAGGAGGATGGGAGGGGGGAGGAAGGGGGAGGCGGGACAGATGGAGAAGTGGTTGAAATTATGGGAGGAGGCAAGGAAAGAGCACATGGTATGGAAGGAGCAATGGTGCTAATAGATGTAGAATCAAGTGATGCACCTCAAGAAAGAGATATAGATGAGATAGGGAGAGAGTAAAGAGGAGTAAACACTTTTCTTGTGGCCTCAGCAGGAACTACACGGGATCACGTCATCGAGGGTGATGGAGTTCTGTTCCTTCCTTCTGCTTCCATGGAGGAACTAGCCCAATCAGGCACTCGGGGGACCGAAATAGGGGTGCGGGCCAGGGTGGAAACTGCATTTCCTTTTATGTTTAATGGAGCACTCGAAGCATCAGCTGATTTTTTGATTAATGGGCATTCCTTGAAGATGTGCCCCACCTTGTGACATCTCTTGCAATGAAATGGGATGCCTTGGTAGTCCAAGATCTAAACTCGAGTGTAATGCCTCCATTTTAATGTAATTTTTTTGTCCAAGCCCTCTCGTGTATCCAAATGTACCAAGATACAAGCCAAGGTTTGATTATTTTTCTAAACATAGGACTTATCAAAGTCAAGGAAGGTGCCTAGCGTATTCCCGATCCTGACAAAAAATTCTTCCGATCAAAACTAAAGTGGGATTCCAGGTAATCAAACCCAAATAGGTCTAGCCCCAATCTGCTCCCTTTCCGGATCAAACAATGGACTCCATCGCTTAAGCACCAAATCAGTGTATTCCTCCTTAGTAAAATGCAAAGCAAACCACCCATTGGGAAGAATTTGGACCTTTGATAGTTCTCTAGGTATTGCCCCAAATCTCCTTGACCCAGAGGGTCATTCTCTCCGCTGTGTAAGCCATTCCTCGGACATGTCCAACCAGAACAGAGCTGGCCTTGTTCGCAACTTTGCCCATCGATATATCCTCACCGAAGGAGATTGTGAAATCCTTTGTCAAAGCTTTCACACACTTCACTTTTCTTTTCCCGGTCCATGGGGCAGATGGATGATCCTATAAAAGATCATTAGAATTGCTTCCCTCCTGATGTAACTGGGATACCGATTTTACCCTAATCATAAGGTTTCCAAAACATCTTGAAGGTGGAATGGTAGGGATAGTTGGGTTGTGACTATGAGGGCCCCCAAATGTCTGGTCCAAAGGTAGTAGAGAGCTAGACTGGTGTAGTTGGACTCCCGAAGGGTACGGCTCGAAAGAAGGAGAGGGAAGTGTGACAACATCAAGCAGGTGCAATGTCCCAGGTGAGAGTGAAGGGCAGTCCGGGGTAGGAGAATCTATGGATAGCAAGCTAAAATGCAGAGATGATGTGGGTTGGCTAGGTAGGGTGACCACTGGAGCAGAGCAGGAAGGTACATAAGCGGAAGGCTAATGCAAACCATAGCACAAAGAATTAGGGTTAGGGTTTCTGAAAATGACTTGTCCAGGAAACGGGTCCATAGAATAGTCCACTTCTTCGTATTCCATACTTTCATCCATGATGGCGCAAGGAACCGACACCGAGACCGTCGAGAGTAGTTGACAATGACGTAGGGAGATGGATGTCAACAATTGTTGGAGAACTGCGATGTTACGGTGAAGCTACAGAAAATTAGCAAAATTAACCTAAACCCTCGCTAGGCAGGCTATGCGGTCGCTCCTCCATCCCTCATCTCCCATTTTCCTTCTTTGTCAACAACAACCTTATTGTTTGTTATTATTACTTTGCAGGCTTCTCTTATTTATGATATATTTTATTAATTATTAGCGTGAATTCCCTTGAACACTTAACATCTTAGAATTAGAATATAGCTCAGTGGTGGTCAGTTGCAGGAAATATTGCAATGTAGCTGACCTGTGGTTGGGTGGAGAGTAGAAGTCCCTCTTTCAGTTGCCAGCCATTTCAAGCTATTTAGATAAGTATTATTGGTTATTCACGTTAGAATACAAGCTATGATATGCCTTATTATGCTTATGAATGATGATTAATCCTGTGTCATTCATGTAAGAATTCCCGATTCACTATCTAATCAGGGTTGACTAGTTAACTTGTATATCTATGGTTATCATGAGTTGCTTGAGTTATGTGGATGTAACCTTCTTTGTCATTTGTAGGTTATTTGATGTGTCCCTAATCGCTGATTTCAAATTACTCACAAATAACTGTGATTTCATAAGTTTTAGTTCTCTTTATATCACTATAATTTTGGGTATCTCATTGCTATGACCATGTTTGTGGGTGACCTCATCAGTAGTTCAATCTATGTGTTGTGTGTATGGATTAGTTCTACCTATGGAATGTTGCTAAAATATCTATTTGATCATAGTGGCTGCTTTTCTTTATATGAATTCATGGTCATGATAAATTTATGGAGGTATGCGCTGCTATTATCCTAATGGTTTACAAAGTTATTTACATAATAATGTTAGCTATGACTTAACTTGTTTCAGTGCTTGATAGTAGAAATGTTGATGGGTCCATTGATTGTACTATGGATTGGTATAACATTTGGAATGTTTAATTTTAGATAAGGGCTTTATCTATGTAGAATGGGTGTTTTGAGTAATGCCTTGCATCAAGGAGAACATTGGCAGAGTCCCTTCAATTTCTCAAAATTTCTAAGTATCAACGTGTTGAAGGCCTCGAAAATCACTACGTCAACACATGGGGAAAACCACCTGGTTTGTACCTTAAGGCAACTCTTTTTCCGTTTAAGTAGCGGCTTTGACTGGATATAATGGGACCAATTTCCTAATGAGGGTGATTGAATGGATATATAATGCTTATAGTGGATTGAAATAGATGGATTTGCAACAATGAATCAAATGGGAAACATATATATTAATTTATTCTATAACCCGATATTTTTTACCATTCATTTAGATGTGATCTACAATAATTTTCTATAGTGAATGACAATATAGATTGATCAAACACTAATGGAAAATGAAAATATTTAGAGATGATTATTATGATTAAATATTTATTCAGAATAATATGTATATTTCATATCGCATTTAGAAAAAGGCAAATTTCTTAACAAATATTTAAAAACATCAATGGCACCATGATAAGAAGTGAATACATGTAACACTGTTCTTTTTGAAATATCACGTAATAAAAATTTTGTAGAGATAAATTCACTATTTATTTCATGAACAAAATAGAGGCACAATGATAGAAATACCATATGTACATTTACTTAGCTCACAAAGGAAATAGCAGCACTTTAATCCTTCTCACAAAGATAATTCCAGGAGTACATTAGTGCAACTTCTCGAAATCCTTTGTTGTAAATTCATAAAACCATGTTCCAGTATTTCTATTCAGAAAGGATGAAAGTATAATAGTGCAAGCTTTCGTAAGCCTTCCTTCATAAAATTCCAGACCTTTATTTCCTACAACAGCTATGCTTAAATAGCAAAAACAACTCTAATATATTGTGTAGAGCATTGAGGGCATTAAACATATCCCTTCAACAATGTTTAAAGAAAACAATATTTGGTAGCGGTTTCTTGCAAAGGATTTGTTGTCATCATCAGCCTCATTCGTTCCGTCGAATTCTTCAGATGCTTGTCTGTCTTGTTTGAACTGATTTGTCACTGATCAGCATAGATTTTTCTCTCTGTTATGGACCTGAACATGGGAAACAAGGATTGATAAGATAAACATGAATGATATGATAAACAAATTTTATTTTAAACATATCACTTTTGCAAGAAACTAGGAAAACATAGAGCACAATAAATCTGACATAGATCGTGGAGAGGAATGCGAGTTTTACGGCTTATCGCAATCAGCTATTAGAGTTTGGGGTAGATCATAAAACAATTGTAGTTGACATAGAACTAGGAGAAAAAATTTAGAGCAATTACAATTGGCTTGGAGCGGGAGTATTTCATATCAAAACCAAAAGGGGTCTTTTTTAAAATTACATTGCAATTGACGTTAGGAATGGTGGATGGTTTGTTATAAACCGTATCCTTTTAAAATTTGCGATTTCCATGGATGTGAGGTATGTATCAGTTGGATTGTATAATCCCATTGGGTCTGGTCTAATTGCAAATCGCAATCGACTGGGGTGAAAGTTTTATTACAAGCCACGTCCCTTTAAATTTTGCGATTGCAGGATTCAGGGAGACGTTAGGGATGATGTCATAGTGACGTCAGGGATGATGTGGATCTGATGTCACTACTGACATCATATCACAATCAGTAAAGGGAATGGTTTTTGTGATAGCTTCGGACGCGAGATTTAAATGAAATGAAGTTGATAATTCCCTTGGGTCTGAGCTTATCGTAGATCGCAATTGGCCAAGGGAGGAAGTAAGAGACATGACCTTTAGATTCATGTGATTGCGGTATAGGCCTCTGGATGCGATGTAAATATAAATTATAGGAATACTCGTGGGTCTGGTCTAGTTGCAACCAAAATCGGCTAAGGTAATGGGGTATAAACTTAAGCCTTTGTAACTTCCATAGTGTGGTTTGCGATGCACTGTAGTGACGTCGCCTTATGGCTCCCGACAATCTTGGATTAATGTTTTTGCGTGTCTTTTCTTTGTTGAGAATATATAGAACTATGGCCTATTTCATTTGTATTTTGTGCTTTGATCTTGACTTTAACTCCCGATTGCAGAGGTTGGGTTAATCGCATATCACAATTAGCTAGGGCTCAGAATTAAGGCCTTTGGAACCTTTGTGTGGTTGCAATGTGGGGAAGCGGGATGAGTCAGATATTGTTTAATATTTGAACTTTAGGGGAATAAAACTCCGATTTATTTAAAATAACCCATATTTCTTATATACTTAATGTTTTTGAAGCCTACATATACTTTTGATCTCGTGGGCTATTAAAATTTGTTTTTTTGTTGCTGTTGTTGGGATAATCAAGGTTTAATATTTGGTTTTTAATTAAAAAGCCTAAGTATTAAACTTTGGTTATACGTTTTTATTTATTTATTTATTTTTTTTAAATGAAGGGTCCATATTTTAATATAATAAATTTCATAGGAAATTTATAATATATTAAAATGGGGGATGTTGTATAGTACAACAATTGGCGATTCACTAGAAGAACCAGTTATCTCTAATGAATGAAATTTTTCAAAAATTCAGTAAAAATAATCTAAGAAGTGAAAATTGTTTTTTTGAAACATCTAGATAAATAAAATTATTTTAATTATAAAACTCATTAACTTGCAATCTCTTTTAAAAACCTTTTGTGAATGGAAAACACCTATTTACTTGTATTAGTCATTAATCAATTTACAAATAAAGTAAGGGGCATTTTACGACTTAGCTTTAAAATGTACTCGTTTGTCACAGGTAGAGCCACTACTGCCAGCATGCGTTTATAGCCTCGACAGGGTTACCTTTTAACCAACAACAATCCAGTATCCCATCCAATTAATAGTGCAATAATTAGAGGTAAATTTTATTTTTCTTTTATTTTTTTGATGCTAAAAATCCATTGTCTAGGATTTGTGGCTAGATAACGAAAATGCCATTCACTAGTAACAATCAAAGGAAACAAGTTGGCTCGTGATGAGACCCTTTGTCTTACAATTAAAAATTGTAAGCCATTACCCTGATTTGGTGATCAATGTGGTAATGTCAGTATAATTTATTCCCTATGAACATGGTAAGCGGGCTTGTGATGAGACCTCTTATCTTTTTAGATTTATTATATTTTGGAATTACACTCTAAAAATTCTCTTTTTAATGGATGGGGAGGATCCTTGACTCCTTAAAAGTTTTGGATGACGAATCCGGGTTGAAATTTTTTTTAGTCGTAAGACGGTCTTTAATTTTTAAGGATAACCCTTTTCACTGAAACTGAAGTAAAAGAATATAATTTTTTGAGGTTTCTTTTTAAGATTTTACAATTTAATGGTAAATATTTTCAGAGTTATATAATTTTTATCTAATTTTCAGTTTTGGTAACCACTTCTTAAAAAAAGAATTCCTACCTTCAAAATGAAAGATAAAAATAACTTCAAGAGATGTTTGAAAAGTTAATAGCATACTATTTAACATTTTAGTAACAAAATCTGTAAAATGGAAAGTAAATTACGATGGGATGTACAAATGGAAGTGATTTTTTACAGTTTTTTTTTAAATTTTTAAATTTTAAAATTAAAATTTATTTATTTATTTATTTAAGTATTTGTTGTTTTTATTTTTAAGATGAGCCCATTTACAGGGAGAGAATCTCTCTTTCCTAATAAATATTGAAGTATAAATGTAAGTGGGCTGATCTGTTCAATGGTATTAAATGGACCAAGCCATAACCTTTGAAATTTGGTATGATTCCCTTTTTCCTCATGTGCTTTGTCCCACTTGAGAACTATATCTACAACTTGGAAGGATCTTTGTGTGACTGAACTTGCATCAAAATAAGCTTTCACCATCTGTTGATGTTTGGTGTGTGTGTGCTTGACCTTTTCCATTTCTTCTTCTAGTTTTAGGATTTGTCAATTTCTTAATTGCAATGAAGAAGAAGGCGTTTCTTCAATAAATTGAACTAGGGCTAATGAGGGAAGAGCTAAATGTGATGGAATAATGGCTTCCTTCCCATAGACTAAGTTAAATGGAGAAGTACCTATGGAGGCCTTCTGATTTATCCTTTTAGCCCATAGGGTAAATATTAAAGCTTTGTGCCAAGTTCTTTGATTTCGATCAACAATTCTTTTGATTATTCTAAGGAGATTTTTTTGGTGGATTCTTCCAAACCGTTTCCCTGAGGATAATAATGGGAAGAATATTTGAGTTTAAATCCTCTCCTAATTGCAAATTCAATTATACTAGTACCTGAAAAATAAGATGCATTGTCAAATATAAGTGCAGAAGGCAAACCAAATGTTGTAATGATAAATTGATCAATAAATTCAATAATAGATTCAAAATTGATCACCTTTAGCAGAATTTCTTCCACCCACTTGGTGAAGTAATATGTAGTAGTCAGAATATACCTATGTTGTTTAGAAGAATGAGGAACGATCTCACCTATGATATCTAGTCACCATTGTTCAAATGGATGATCAATGTTGATTGGCTGCAGAGGCAAAGCTAGATTCCTTTGTCTTCCAGAAGAATTTTGGCATGTTTTGCATTTCCGTACATATGCGTGGGCATCTTTGAAGAGAGTGGGCCAGTAGTATCCAACATGTAAGATTTTGTGTGCTGTAGTGTCTCCTCCAAAGCGTTTACCCGCTGGTCCATCATGAAGTTCTTGCAAAACTGTTTATGCTTCAGACTTTTCTAAGCATATTAAAAATATGGAAGCATAGTTTCTTCTAGATAACACGTTATCAATGATATCATATTTTTTTGCTTTTAATCGTAAATCTCTTTTTCTTTTATAATTGAGTTCGGGAGGAGCATATCCATTTTTAAAGTAAAAAATCAAATCAACGTATTGAGAATCGACATTAATTACACTAACCTCATAAATGTGTTCATTGTTACCTTTATCCCCTTCGGCTGGTATGTTGGATTCTCTTGTAAGAAGCTTGCAAAAACCTTGCCCTCTGACAATTTTGACTAGTTTTATTTCGATATCGTATTCTTGCAGAGCTGTTACCAAATTTGCTTTCTTTTCTCCTAATTCTTTTTGCAATAGTAATTGCCTCACTACTGGGAATGGGTCTATTACTTTCATGTGTGTTTTTAAGAGAAAAGGTCTGAAATTCTTTATAGATTTATGGATAGAAAATGCCTGTTTTTCTACTTCTAAATAATTCAATTCAACACCCTAAAAAATTTGAGCTAAAAAAAGAGATGGGTGTTTCAATTTTCTGATTATTAATTTGTGTCAAAACAACGACATAAGACGTTGAAGAAGCAAAGGTATATAAGATGAAATGATTGGAGAAAGTCAAAGTATTTAGAGATGGAGCATTGATAATTGTCTGTTTGATAAAATCGAATGCTTTCTTTTCATGCTGGTCCCATTTAAAAACTATGTTTTTCTTAATCATTTGTAGTAATGGTAGAATAATCTGTGAGAAATCAGGGATAGATCTCTTGACAAAACTGATTTGTCCAAAAAATGATTTCATGTTTTTTTTGTTATGTGGTGGAGAAATTTTTGAAATTTATTTTATTCTGGAAGGGTTAATGTAAATTCTATTTTTTGACACAATGAATTCTAAAAGTTTCCCTTCAGTAAGAGAGAAAAAAGACTTGTTTTTTTTGTTTTGTTTTTTGTTTTTGTTTTTGTTTTGTTTGTTTTTTGTTTTTGTTTGGATTTAATGAGATACCATATTTTATACAATGCCCAAAAATCTGTTTTATGTCTTGTAAATGACTATTTCTGTTCTTCGAATAAACAATAATATCATCTAGATAAACAACAATTGTTTTATTTAACAAACCTTTGAAATATATGTCCATGGCTCGTTGGAAAGTGGCCCCTGCGTTTATTAAACCAAATGACATTTTTTGGCAGGCATAAGTTCCCAATTTTGTTCGGAAAGTAGTCTTTAGCCTATCATCCGAGCATACCATAATTTGATTATATCCAGAGAAACCATCAAGGAAAGACCTAAGTTCGGAACTAGCAACTGATCATAAAATTTGTTCCATAGTGGGTAGAGGGAAATTATTCCTTTGGCTGGCCTTATTAAGATTCCTAAAATCTATACATATGTAGATATCACCAATTTTCTTCCTAATAGGTACCAAGTTGGGAACCCATCTTGAATGCCTAACAGGAAAAATAATTTTAGTTTTAAGGAGTTTATTCAATTCCATTTTGATTTTGTTCTATTAATTCGGGTGAATTTTCCTTAAATTCTGTTGGACAAGTTTATCATTTGATAACATTGGGATTGTATGTTGAATGATGGAAGTGTCAAATGTTTTTAGGTCTTCATAACTCCAAGCAAAGACATCCTTATATTTTTTAAACATATGAATTAAGGATAATATTTATTCAGACGAGAGACCAAGTCCTAAATTGATGTTCTAGAGTTTAAGATCTGTCCTAAGATTTAATAATTCAAATCTCAGAGTTGAACTTTGTAGTTTTGAATTAGTACCTCTTTTAAATCTGTCTTTTAAATCACAAATATCTTCAAGTTTTACTACAGATTTGGGTATGGGATTATCATCAATTTTCTGTTTTAATTGATCATCGTGTTCATCCTCATCAATAATTTGGTCATCATATGATTTCTCAGAAGTTAAAAAGATTAAAATGTCTTCATCATCATTAAATACCCACCAATTGGTGATATTATCTCGAATGGATGGTCTAAAGATTAATTCTACAGAAAATCTATCGGGGCTGTGATCTTCGGTTGGGATCAATTTTGATGCAACATTAGCAAGAAGGTCAGTGTTGGCATCCTGAATTCTAGGAATAACAGAAATGTTAAATGCTAAAAAATGTGAAGTGAGAGATTGAACCAATGACTGGTAATGCTTCAAGTGCGTAGAGATACAATGCATCATGTTTTTTATTTGTTTTACTACAATTTCTGAATCTCCATAAACTTGTACGTATTTAACGTCAAGGCTAATTTCTTTATATATACCTTGGACTAATGCCTCATATTCTGCGATATTATTTGTGCATTCAAATTCCAATATGCAAGTAAGCATTGTCTTCAGACCTTCAGGATTGATCAATATGGAACCTGCTCCTGCACCATTGCTTGATTTCGATCCATCAAAATACAATTTCCAGAATAAAGAATTAACTATTGGTTTTTCTATTATATTTACACATCTGGAAAAGTTTGTCTATTAAAATTTTTCGATTTGAGAAGTTACATAATTAATCATAAATGGTAACGTTTGTGCTTTAATATTCTCAAGAAATGATTCAGTGGTGTAGTTTCCAAGAATGTTGTTATTGAATAATATTGCCTCATTTTCACCTTCGATATCTGTTACTGAATGTTTCATATGTTTCTCTCAGTTGATTCTGATTTGATTCAACTTTCCATTAAATGGGAGCCATAGGTGAGACCAATCAGTAGAAAAATAACCATGTAGTTTTTCTGAACAATCTCTACTAAGAATTAAACTGTAGAAGTCTGGGATATCAACAAGAAGTATATCAATTATTTGACACACTTCAGGGTTCGAAGATAATCTAATAAGAACCACATTCATTTCTCCTATTACTTTGACTTTTGTCCTATTGAGTTGCACAATGTGAACTGGATTTTTCTGGGGTGACATGTTTAATTTCAGACAAACCTAATACAACATTATATTTGAAGAAGCCCCTAAATCTACCAAGCAATTATGCACATTTGTATTAAATATTTCAAAAGTCAAAATAAAAGGAGGTGTATGTGAGTTAGACTTGTCACCAACCAGAATAACATCAGAGGGATCTAATAATGAATGAACATGAGGTTTACCCTTTCCGTTAGAAGCTTTGGATACTATAGTAGTAGGAAGAGGAGAAGTAGGTACTACGTTTAATTCTTTTAGTAAAAATTTCTGTTGTTGTTTGAGTTTAGTGAGTTCAGAAAGAGAAATGTTGTCTTTTATCTTCTTCATATCCTCAACTATATTGTAATCCATAGTATTTGAAGCTAATAAAGTTCTGTGTGAAGATGGAGAGCTAGATGAAGATGAAATTTCTTGGGGAGAAGTGGAAGTGGGTTGATTAACAATTTCTTTATCTTTAGCAGTAGAAGTTGAAGGTTTCTGATTTTTAGTTGGTTGTATAGGATCAACTGAATCTTTACTTCTTGTGCTAACAGGTAATGCTTCATGTTCATTTTCACTATCAGAAATAGGAAGCATAAAATCCCACACTCCATTTAATTCAACTACTTGTTTATCTTGGGATTCTTTAATAGAAAATGCCACTTTCTCCTCATCTTCATCATCAGTTTCTACATTAGAGATCGTGTTTGGAGGTTGTGAATTAGGCGGCTAATTTCTTCTGAATGGTCTAAAAGGTTTTTTGGAAGAAGAAGATTCAACTACTTGCTTTTTTATCTCTACCATCTCGTTAGACAAGGTTTTAAGGACTTGTTGTAAGCCTTCAATATCAAAGGGATCTTTAGGTGCTTTATTTTTAGCTTCATCCTTGAATGTAACCTTTTTTAGTTTTCTATCTTCCTGATATTTTTTATTTTCTAGTGCATTTATTCCCTTCTCTACAAATACAACTTCTTTCATGTTTTATACCAAGGTAATTTTATTATCTCTATCTACAAAAATTCCTATGTTAGAAGGAAGAAATGAAAGATACCATTCTATTTGTACATTGACACCAAGTATAGAAGTAGTTGGGATTTTATTTAACAATTTGTTAAATCTGGAATTGAAATCTTTTATCTTTTCTAATGAATTCATTTTTAAATTGGAAATGTCATTGATAAGAGATGCAATTGACCGATCATCACCAAATTTAGTAAGAAATTGTTCCTAAAAAATATCCCAACTAGTAATAGAATTAGCTGGTAAAGAAAAGTACCAAGACCCTGCTAATCCTGTAAGAGTGTATGAGAATAATCTAACAACAACATCTTCTTCATCTACCCCATTAAGATTTATGGATAACATATAGTTGTGAAGGTTCACTTTAACATGTAACCCATCATGAGGATTGAATTTGGGAAGCCATCTTTCAGGATGTTTTGGTAGAGGATGAAGTGGTGTTGGCATTTGAAAAACTCCTAGATTGGACCGTGGTTTGGCTGCCATTGTAACAGTTGGAGAGGTGGATGTGATGAAAGAAGAATTGGTAGTTGTGATAATAGTACTTGAGGCAACACTAGTTGTTTGTGTAGAGGAAATGGAAATAGATGAAGTGAAAGGTAGAGAGAAAGGAAGTGAAAAAGGAAGAAATGGAGATAGAATGAGGTAATCACACTAGTAGATGTTTGGGAATTTGATGTAGAAATTTTCTTTCGGCAGGATTGAAGCGGAAGTTCAAATGGCCAGATGCCAAGTTTTTCACTTTGGGACCGAGTTAAAACACTAGTTCCTTGAAAAATGGAAGTTATACTTCCTTTAGAAACTTCAGATGATTCAGGATTTTCTACTGAAATGGAGACGTCTTCCATTTTCTTTATCAAAGCTGTAATTTCTGGCGATTCTAGAGTATAATCCGTAGGGATTACCTTAGGAAGTATTCTAGGAGACTTGGGAGGTGATTGTACAACTTTTGATCTAAAAGTAGGAGATTCTGGAGGGGATTTGGAATTTGTAGGAGATTTGGAGGGAGAATGATTCTTGGAATGAAATTTTGTTTTTGGATTGGACTTACTTTCCATTCATAGTTTGCAGGCCCTCCTTCTAGTGCCAAAAAAGTGTTGAAGTCCTAAAAAATTGCTACATCAACACAGGGGGAAAACCACCCGGTTCGGACCTTAAGGAAACTCCTTTTCCATTTAAGTAGTGGCTCCAAATGGATATAATGGGACCAGTTTCCCAATGAGGGAAATTGAATGGATATATAATGCTTATAGTGGAGTGAAATAGATGGATTTGCAACAATTAGTCCAATGGGAAACATATACATTAATCTATTCTATAACCCGAGATATTTTGACATTCATCTAGATGCGATCTACAATAATTTTCTATAGTGAATGACAATATAGATTGATCAAACACTAATGGGAAATGAAAATATTTAAAGATGATTATTATGATTAAATAGTTAATCAAAATAATACGTATAGTTCATATTGCATTTAGAAAAAGGAAAATTGCTTAACAAACATTTAAAAACATCAATGGCGGCATGATCAGAAGTGAATACATGTAACACTGTTCTTTTTGAAATATCATGTAATAAACAATTTGCAGAGATAAATTCACTATTTATTTCATGAACAAAATAGAGGCATAAAGATAGAAATACTAGATGCACATTTTCTTAGCTCAAAAAGGAAATAACAGTAGTTTAATCCTTCTCACAAAGATAATTCTAGGAGTATAGTAGTGCAACTTCTCGAAATCCTTTATTGAAAATTCATAAAACCATGTTCCAGTCTTTCTATTAAAAAATGATGAAAGTATAGAAGTGCAAGATTTCATAAGCCATTCTTCATAAAATTTCGGACCTTTATTTCCTACAATATCTAAGCTTAAATATAAAAAAAACTCTAATTTATTGTGCAGAGCGTTGAGGGAATTAAATAGATCCCTTCAATAATGTTTAAAGAAAACAATATTTGGTAGCGGTTTCTTGCAAAGGATTTGTTGTCATCATCAGCTTCATTCATTCCATCGAATTCTTCGGATGCCTTTCTGTCTTGTTTGAATTGATCTGCCACTGATAAACATAGCTATCTCTCTCTGTTATGGACCTGAATATGACAAACAAGGATTGATAAGATAAACACGAATGATATGATAGACAATTTTTATTTGAAACAAATCACTTTTGCAGGAAATTAGGAAAATGTAGAGCGTAATAAATCTAATAGAGATCATGGAGAGGAATGCAGAGTTTTACGGCTTATCGCAATCAGCTATCAGAGTTTGGGTTAGATCATAAAATAGTTGCATTCATCATAGAACTAGGGGAAAAACTTTAGAGGAATCACAATTGGCTTGGAGTGGGAGCATTTCATATCAAAACCAAAAGGGGCCTTTTTTTTAAATTACATCACAATCGACGTTCGAAATGGTGGATGGCTTGTTATAAACTGTATCATTTTAAAATTTACGATTGCCATGGATGTGAGGTATGTATGAGTTTGATTTTATAATCCCATTGGGTCCAGTCTAATCGAAAATTGCAATCGACTGGGGTGAAATATTTATGACAGGTTGCGTCCTTTTAAATTTTGCAATTGCGGGATCCCGTGGTGACGTCAGGTATGACGTCACAGTGGCGTCAGAGATGATGTGGAAGTTGACATGGATCTGACATCACTGCTGACGTCATATCACAAAGCGTTGGTGAAAATATCACAATCGACAAAGGGAATAGTTCTTGCGATAGCTTCGGACATGGGATTTAAATGAAATGAAGTTGATAATTCCCTTAGGTCTGGGCTTATTGCATATGACAATCGGATAAGGAAGGAAGTAGGAGACAAAACCTTTAGATTCATGCGATTGCGGTATAGGCCTTCAAACGTGATATAAATATAAATCGTAGTGAATAATACTCGCGGGTCTGGTCTAATCGCAATTGCAATTAGCTAAGGTAATGGGGTACAAACTTAAAACTTTGTAACTTCCATGGTGTGGTTTG
Source organism: Pinus taeda (assembly GCA_000404065.3). Classification (NCBI taxonomy): domain Eukaryota; kingdom Viridiplantae; phylum Streptophyta; class Pinopsida; order Pinales; family Pinaceae; genus Pinus; species Pinus taeda. Next base: position 116,903 of record APFE030496319.1, read on the forward strand.
CAATGTGACGTAGTGACATGGCCTTATGGGTCCCGATAGTCTTGGATTAATGTTTTTGCGCATCTTTTCTTTGTTAAGAATATTTAGAACTATGGCCTATTTCCTTTGTATTTTGCGCTTTTATCTTGAATTTAACTTCTGATTGCAGAGGTTGTGTTAATCACATATTGCAATCAGCTAGGGCTTAGACTTAAGGCCTTTGGAACCTTTGTGTGGTTGCGATGTGGGTAAGCGGGATGAGTCAAAGATTTTTTAAGATTTGAACTTTAGGGGAATAAAACTCCGATTTATTTAAAATAGCCCATATTTTTTAAATACTTAAGGTTTTTGAAGCCTAAGTATAGTTTTGATCTCGGGGGCTATTAAAATCGGGTTTTTGTTGTTGTTGTTGGGATAATCAAGGTTTAATATTTTGGTTTTAATTAAAAAGCCTAGGTATTAAACTTTGATTATAAGATTTTTTTTTTTTAATTTTTTTATAATATTTTTTATATATTTTTTTTTTTTTTTTTTAAATGAAGGGTCCCTATTTTTAATATAATAAATTTCATAGGAAATTTGTAATATATTAACAATGGGGGATGTTGTATAGTATAACACATAGGAATTGGACTTGTATACAGGTTTGGGAATATTTTTGGCAAGGCCATGTATTTGGTATGGATGCACTTTAGGTTTGACAGATGTGTCTGGAGATCTGGGTGCCTGAACGGGCAACACTAGTGCATTATCTGAAATGGACCGTATTTAGAATGGGATAATTTTTCTTGTGAAGTGTAGAGTATTTGGGATAGGACCCACTGGGTGAATATTTGTGCAAGGCCAAATTAAAGTGTAGAGTATCTAGGATGGGCCCCATCGGGCGAATATTTGCACAAGGCTAGATTGAAGTGCAAAGTATCTTAGATGGGTCTTGCATGGGTAAAAATTTGCACAAGGTTGGATTGAAGTGCAAAGTATCTATGATGGGCCCTGCATGGAGGATTATAGGTGCGATGGAAGTTAATCCATAGAAGTGGAGGGTGTTGTGCCATTATGATTTTTAGTGATTTCTTATATTTTTCCTTGGCCTAGATATAATGAGGAATTGTGGAAATACTTGGCGGGGTAGGCCTAGTGGGTCCTGTTCATGCGAGATGAGGTGGTAGGAACCATGATGGCCCCATGTGGTCATGTGGATGCCATGATGGACATGGGAAATTTGGTATAGCCATGTGGGTGCCATGTGGTAATGCCTACTGGTATGTAAAGATTTAATTAGATAGACTTTAAATGGGAATAACTTTCAGTTCGAGATTCATATTGAGATAAAACCAACCTAGAACCATCTTAACCTAGAATCTATCAAGCGCTGAGAGCGATAAAATCTCTCAAGATGCATACCTCTTTTTAGTAAAAAACTTGAGGAAATGTTTACACCTCAAGGGATTTTATCCCTCTCGGCCCTTAATACACAGGAGGTTAATATGGATCTAGGATGGTTTCAGTTGTGTGCAACCATGGAAAATTTGTTGAACACCTAATTATTACGATCATTTTAAATATGCGAAATATGTCTATGATTAATTTTGTCATTTTAATTTTAAGTTTTCTTATTACTTTGGTTTTTTGAGATGACAAAGACTATTAATAACTTGAATGATGAAAATTATGAAATAAAAAATTTGAATTCAAAGTGACTATTTTCTTCTACTGTTCTTACTGTCACAATTGTTAGTTTTGCCATATTTTCATATGGATTATATGAAAAGGGCAGTTGAAATCATAGACCATTCAAAAATTTAACTCCAACTATTATAGTAAATGTCATAGCTTGTCTCTCTTGCTTTACAATATTAATAGTAGCTTTCTCCAAAGTTAATCATTGTGACTTATGGAGTGTTAAACCCCAAGTAAGTTTCAAATGTAGTTGTTTTTTATTATCTCATTTGAATTCAAAGCGAATAAAAATGTTGAATGATGGAAAATGGGAACAATAATAATATAGTCAATTACGAATGGTTTACAGTTTCAAGAAGCAAACATTTATGGTAAGCGAACATTTTATTTAAGTTGAAAATTCAAATATTTTATTTATGGTTGAACTACTATAGAATAGAAATCAATGGACGTCGTCAATTATTATTTTGTGCTTACACTAAAATCAATGCACGCTATTAATCTAATTACTTTGAAATTAATGTACATCATACATCCAGTTACATCAAATCAGAATCAACATCTACATTGAAAGCAATGCATCTACGACAAGATTTCAAAATTTAGGATTAGAAATCAACATCAACACTAGAATCAATACATCTAGTGTAGGAAATCAAATAGGATTATAAATCAACATAAACAATGACATCAATTCATCTAGTGAAAGAAATCAAATAGGATTAGAAATCAACATCTACATTGAAATCAATGCATCTAGTGAAAGTAATAAAATATGACTAGAAATCAACATCTACACTGAAATCAATGCATCTAGTGCAAGTAATTAGATAGGATTAGAAATTAAAAACAACAATGACATCGATGCATCCAATGAAATCAATAAAATATGATAATAAATCAACATTTACACTAAAATCAATGCATCTATTTCAGTGAATAACATTGTATCTCCCCCTCCCTCTCACCCCATCTCTCTTTCTCTCTCCATCATGATCTCTCCATCTCTCCTTTTTCACTCACTCTCTCTCTCTCTCTCTCTCTCTCTCTCTCCACCTTTATTTCTCCATGTATTTATTCTTCCATCCCTCTCTACATTAAAATTAATGCATATATTTCAATGAATAACATTGCATCTCCCTCTCCTTCTTCCCCCCTCTCTCTCTCTCTCTCTCTCTCTCTCTCTCTCTCTCTCTCTCCGACATCACCATCTATATTTATATCTCCCTCCATCTCTCATTAATTGTATCTCTATTTCACCCCCAAAAACACACATGCTCTCTCTCTCCATATCTATTTGTCTCTCCATCCCTCACTCTCTTTCTCTCTCTCTTCTTACCTGTCTTCCCCCTCCATCTATATCTCTATCTCCCTATGACTCTCCTTCTTTGTCTCTCTATCTCACCCCAAAAACATACACACACTCTCTCCATATCTATCTATCTCTCTCCCCCTCCATCCCACTTCCTCTCCATTTATTTCTCTTCCCATTCTCTCTATCTCTCTTCCCCTTTTGTCCCTATCTCTCCCCTTCTCCCTCTCTTCCCTTCCACTATCCTCTCTCCCTCACTGTCTCTCCATCTCTCTCTTGTCACTCTTTGTTACAAGTCATTTTGTCACATTCACTCAAATGGCCTAGAAACCAGATCAATCAACATCCTTGACACCTTGTCATTATCACTTCAAAAAGCCTCAAGAATTGATTCTCCAAAGAGTCCAAGAATTATGGGTTTATCAACTTAAAAACCCATTTTTGGCCCTAACGCTCCCTGCCTTTGAGTCCACCTATGATGGACGCATGTTTCATAACTGAGCAATTGCACTGACTAGAGTGCAAGTTGCTCTACTTTGTAGGTACGATGGTTCTATAGTTTTTGGAAAAATAAAAAATATTTACGAACCTTCTCTTTCCAGAAACTTGTAAGGTAGTTTTAACCATTTACCATGTATAGATATCTCAAATTCCTATCCTACCCTATATTGGAGGGATTATCTCTTATCCCTAGTGCTTATCCTCCCTCATATGTGGGTCTCAAGCCTAGATTAGTAAATCCAAAACTACCACTTTTACCTATAAATTTACTGCCTCCCATAAAGTATGGATTTGGATTTTGGAGACCCTTAGCTATGCCATGCTAGGTACGTTTTCTAGTTCTCTTGTTTGTTGTGATTGTCTTGCAGGTTCCATTAATAGTAATTGGAGATGGACTCAAAGACTACAAGCCAAGAGAAGAGGAAGACTAGCATTGGACTCTAGGTAGGCCCTTCCTCCATTCATTAATTTCTCCAAGGAAAACATTGTCCTTTTTGGTTTCTGTTGTTTTTAGGTGAACCACTAGATCTAGGGGATTCACTTCTTTCTACAGAAGAGAATTTTCCAAAAAAAACTTGGTGACTCCACTAGGGATGAGGTGTTCCTTTAGTGGCTTCCTTAGTTTATCCATTTGATACCTTTCAATTTGAATTGAATTCAATTGTTTACAGAGTGATTTGTCTTGGAAAAACATTAGTCTAAGCTTGGTAGTGTTTTTGTTTTGCTTTTTGAACAAAAGTAGCCCCAATGCACTTTTTAGTCTAAGACAGAGTGACCCAGTGCACCTGTCTCACTCTATAAGTGTGATGCATCACACTGGTGTCTATGTATATCTTGCGATGGTTCTTGCAGGATGAAAAAAATGCATTTATGTGCCTTGCTTCCAGTTTTGATTTTATCCACTAATTTTTTCTGAGCCTCTGTAATAGCCATTGTATTAGCAAAATCCATCAATGTGTTTACTTTTTTGTTTGATTACCATTTGATGAGGATTTGTTTGATTTTCTCCCTTCTTGTCAATTATGGTTTATGAGAACTTAGCTTGATTGCTAACTGAATGAAAATAATTATCATATTACAGTTGCAGTCTGTGTGAGCTCTTTTGGTCAATGATCTAGCTTAATTTTAATTTTCATTGCATTTTAAATTGGAAAGGAAAAGAAAAGAAAAATTTCAGTTTCTTAACAATTTTTGAGTGTTTTTGCTTTCATTTTTGCACAAATCAATCCTTCCCCCCCCC
>APFE030496328.1:0-62674 GCA_000404065.3 Pinus taeda
AACTTGCCAAGATGTTCATCAATATTTTTGATATAGCATTTGCTTCCAAAAATTTTGAAATATTTTACCGAAGGAGTCTCACCATACTAGAGCTCATGAGGGGTTTGAGTGTTGTTCACACGAACGTTTGTTTTGTTGAGAATAACAACTGCAGCAAATGTAGCTCCACCCCAAAAGGTTGCGGGAGTTCTAGACTCATCAAGCATAGCACGAGCCATTTGTTGGACTGTTCTGTTCATCCTTTCCACTACTCCATTTTGCTGAGGAGTCCTCGCTATAGAGAATTCTCTTCTTATTCCATGTTCTTCACAAAAATTGAAAAATCCATTCGAGGTAAATTCTCCTCCTCGATCAAACCTGAGGCATTTGATTTTGTGATCTGATTCGTTCTCAACCAAAGATTTGAAGGATTTGAATTTTTCAAAGACTTCATCTTTGTGCTTCATGAGTCCTATCCAAACCATCCTTGAATAGTCGTCAATGAATAATATAAAGTATTCTTCTCCCCGAGGTGACCTTTTCCTAAACGGATCACATACATCAATATGGACAAGCTCAAGTACCCTACTAGCCGATCCTTCCTTCTCAGGGAAGTTAGTTCTGGTTTTCTTACCAAACTGACATCACTTGCATATTGTATTGTCTGGAATTTTGATGTCTGGAAGACCACGAACTGCCTGGTATTTGCATGCTTTCCTTATTTGTGGGAAGCTTAGGTGCCCTAATCTCTAGTGCCATAGCCAGTGTTCATCATTCTTACTTAGATAGCATTCATGTTGTTCTTCTTTGAATATGTATAAATTATTTGGAGTTCTTATGCCTTTGATCATTGTTTTTCCTGTATCAAGATCATAGACACTAAATCCATTTGATTGAAATATTACCTCAGTTCCTTGGTCATACATCTGACTGACACTCAATAGATTATGTTTTAAGCCATCAATATACATCACATTTCCAGCTTTGACCTTTTCTTTCAACTCAACAGAACCTTTACCCTTTATGAGCACAGGGGTGTCATTTCCAAATGAGACCTTCTTCTCTTTCTCTAAGGCACTATATGACTGAAGTTCTTCCTTATCACCAGTCATATGTTTCGAACATCCGCTATCGATGTACCTTTGATTTTCTTTCCCTTCTGCATATAAGGCTATACCACATCTTTCTAGTTGTGGTTCTTTCATTCTCCATGTTTTGGTACTTGAGGTTTGTTCCTTCTGAGTTGTCTATTGAAACTTGCTCCTGCATTCAGAATCTTCATGACCAAATTTGTTACAAATAGAACATTCTATTTCATTTTCAAGAGCAGAAAAGTTATTGTAGGTTCCTTTCATGATCCCAGTCATACTTCTTTGTTTTTGAGCTTCTCTAGTCATGATTGTCTTATAGGCAACACATTGAGCTGCTTTGTGACCAAAGTTATGACACGAGAAGCATTGGCCATTGAAGAAACTCCTGCAATTAGCAAATCTACGAACCAAACGATTGTAGTTTCTATTGTCATCCATTCTTGAGGCAAATTGAGAAGGTGTTACCTGTGGTCGGTCGCAGCTTTTGTTCATCCTTAAGGTGGATTGCCCCTGTTTTACTGGGTAGTCTTTGTTCATTCTTGAGGTAAATTGTACCTGATTTACCTGGTGATCTCCATTGGGCCTTTGCTCACTCCTCCTTGCTGCATCAAGATAACTTTTGGAGGTGGATGGTTTCTGCACTTGAGATGTTTCTTCATTATATCCCACACCTATCTTGATTAGAGGAGAACGCTGCACATTGATAATCTCATTTAGAGTTTCAGATCCTTTAAAAAATCTAAGATTAAGAGCTTTTGTTTTCTCAATCTCTTTTCTAAGTCCCACAATTTCACATTCTAACTTTTCATGATGTTTCCCTTTCAGCCATTTGAAATTGCAAAGTATCAATAATCATATTTTTCTCTTCTAAACAAATTTTGAGTTTAGAAATCTCTTCATAAAGACCTTCTTCATATATAGCATCCATAAAATCATAATCTTCAAAATCCATTAAAAGTCTATAATTATTACCTCATTCATCTTCATAACTATTTGAGAGTCCATCACTGTCTTCATGAGTGTAGTAGGTTTTCTTACTTACATTATATTTCTTGTTCCATCTAGCAGGTTCCTTACCTTTGTTAAGCTTATCTTTATGAGGACACTTGGCAGCATAGTGACTGACTCTTCCACAAGCAAAGCATTTGAAGGTTAACTTACCTCTGAATCTTCCAGCACCCCGTTGAAGGTTCTTGACAAAATTTGATTCTTCCTCTTCTTCTGACATATGTCCTGACTCATAGTAATCTCCTTTACCTAAAGCCTTGAATGCAACTTCTCTCCTATCTGATGGTCCTCCTTTCTTCATTTCATAAGCGGTTAGAATTTCGTGTAGCTGCGACATGGTAATTTTCTGAAGATTCTCCTTTTCTTCTATTGCAGAAACTTTGATTCAAACTTAGAGGACAAAGATCTTAGAACCTTTTCAACCACAACAACCTCTTTTATTTCTTCACCCATGTTTTTCATACAATTAACAATCTCATCTATACGTAGGAAATAGTTAGCCACACTTTCGTCATTATACATTCTGAGATTTTCATACTGAATTCTGAGGGTTTGAAGTTTTGCTTGCTTTACCTGTTCATCTCCTTCATAGCTCAGAACAATCTTGTCCCATATTTCTTTTGCGGTTTTATACTGCATCACCTTGATGAATTCAGATTGCGATAGACATCCTAATAGAGTATTGACAACCTTTGCGTTTGTTTCAAACTGCTTCTTTTCAACCGGACCTGTAGGAGTTGCTGAGGGAAAAGTGTACCCTGTATCTATGATATCCCAAACTTCTGTACCAAGAGATTGAAGATAGGCTGTGACTCTTACCTTCCAATAGACGAAGTTGGTCCCATAAAAAATTGGTGGCCTGATTGACGCTTCTCTCTTGTAGTTGCTCATGATGATAGATGTTCCTTCAAGCGATCAAGCTTCTTCTGAAGGACCTGCTCTGATACCAATTGTTGGAAATAATACTGAGAGGGGGGGTAATCAGTATTATCTGGTCAATTATTTTCTTTTCAAACCCAGAACATATACGCTACTTCAGTTAGAGAAAACCGCGTATATACGCAACTACATATAAGGAAACCCGCGTATACCATGCAGACTTATAATTTAATATATTCTATAGATGTTGAACATTAATCTATACATTAGAATCATATAAGCAGTAACTAGGAATAGTAAAATAGAGCAGAAGACAATCACACACAAGAACACAAGATATAAGGTGGAAATCCAATGTGGGTGAAAACCACTTGCTGCAATATGTCTCTATCTTTTCTATTAGAAACTTCTTTTTACAATGATTTTGTACTGGTGTAGTCCTTTACCAGTACGCAGGCTACAACCTGCAAAGAGCTACAACCCTCTCTTTTCTTCCAGGGACCACGTTTCATAAATTTTCAGACTGGATCCAATCATCAAACAATATCTTTTTCACCAATTAGTACTGAATCAAATAAACACTTCTCCGACTGTTGTACCCAGAACACAGTAACAGTAATCACACATCAATTATGAACCGAGAACACTATAGCTAAACAACAAAAGTAGCTAAAACAAAATTCAAGAGACGTACGGTACTTCACTATTCAGAAACTTGCGTGCATATGCTTCTGTGTCGAGACCAACCTATGTATACGCTTCTTTCACTTGCAGAAACTACATGTATACGCTTCTTCGTTGAGACCAACCTGTGTATACACTTCTTTCACTTGCAGAAACTACGTGTATACGCTTCTGCGTCGAGACCAACCAGCGTATACGCTTCTTTCACTTATAGAAACTGTGTGTATACGCACCTTAGCTTCACTGAACCTGCGTACAAATCTATAAAGGATAATTCACTCTTTCAATAATTCAGACATTAGTTAACAAAGATTATCAAATTTATAGATCAAGCGTGCGCCCCATATCACAGATCAAAATCATATAGAGATACCACTATTCAAGCCTTAAGATTTTGACCTATCAAGAGAACCTATCCTTTTTTCTTGCGCTCAGGTTCCTCCTTCATTCAGATCTAGATCTGCACCATAAATGAATCACCAGTATTCCAGATCTAGCATGATCTCAGATATTCTATAATTCAGATGATCTTTGCCCAATGATCTTCTTCCTCTTTTATAGTCTTTCCTTTCACAATACCACGACCCAAAACCATAGCAAATCAATACCAAGGACCCAATACATGGGATCAACAAATTAGACGAGATACCGAGGTCCAAAACCATAGGTTCAAATACCAAGGACAAAATACCATGGACCAAAAATAAGTTCTCCCACATGTACGTGCTTTCCCTTGCATGAAAGTGTGTGTATACGCATACGCGACTTTGGAAAATATAACCTGTGTGTATACATGGCTTCGTTAAGCTAAACCTGCGTATATATGATTTCCTTCATTCTGAGAGCCTGAAATGTGATCTGTCATTAGAGTGAGTTGCCATCAAGGACAACACCTGTGCCATGGCGCCAAACCTATGCAATAATGCCAACATCACCCCCTAGATCATATTGAATTACATAAGCAAACAAGGGAAATGGTGTATTCAACATTAACAAATAAATCTATGATGGACCAAAGATTGGAAAACTCATTAAACAACACAACTTCCTAGTTACAGCTAGAAAGAGCATCCTCACAAGCTAAAGACAATAGAATCAGATCACTAGAGGAGTTGGTTATTGGATTGGGTTATAACCCAAAATATGTAAAAGCTGCAGAGGCCTTGATAAAGAAGAAAGATGAAGACATAGCTACCTTGAGAAAGCAGTTAAAGTTGCCTCCATCAAGGCATCCACAAACTACTAAAGTTATTCAAAAGAAGTATGAAGAATAGCTTATGGACTTAACCCTTAAGCTAAATGAACAGTTGAAGGAGACTGAGCAAGAATTAGAGAAATCACTAAAGAGCAGGTAGAGTGAGTCAACCTCTCAACCTCAAAATGTGATACCAGTGGTCTCCACGGTAGTCCTTTCAACACTTGCAACATCTCTGGCACCAAATGTCTCCTTGGTCACAATAGAGGCAATTACAGGTACAAGCACAGGTACAGTACAGGCATAAACTTTAGGTCAAAGCACTGAATAGTTAATCAAGTCAATGGAGGAAATGAAACTACAAGTTTTTGAACTCCAAAAGGTAAAAGAGAAAATTTTCACCTTAGAGCAAAAGTATGATGGTTCAAAAATTAATTTTGCTGAAGAGGTGAGGAAGAATAAAGGCTTGGCTCAACAGGTGAAAACACTAGAGAAGGATCTCACCTTTGAAAAGCCCTTAACAGACATTAGGAAAATTTTATGGGTCAACATTACTCAATCAATAAATGATGTTTGGTCATCCATACAAAGTATTTTTGAACAGATTAACCTCATGAAATTGGCTCTTCAAGAAATTCAGAAAACTAAGGAAGAGCTAGGGGGAAAGCCTGAGGAGGCTATTAGGCTAATAAACTTTTTGAATAGTAGAAATAAGTACTAGCTAGGGGAGCTGAATATTGAGGATAGAACTGGGACTATCCTAGAAATCAAGAAGGTATTAACCAAAAGGTCTCTGATGTAGAACTTAGAAAGAAAATGTCAGAATATGCAAGAAGACATTGATGATTTTATGGGAAAGTTTGGCATTTTACAGAGCAAAGGACTTCCTAGCCCTCTAGTTATTAATGATAAATTAATGAGGCATGAAGATTATGTCAACAAATTGGTTTAGTATGCAAATAAGCAGGCCAGTTCATCAACTAGTGCATTTGCATCCAAGGCACTAACTACAGGTAGAGTTCTCTATGACAGTCTAGAAAACCTTTTCTATGTTGATCATGAATTAAAACATTTATTTCTCGTGCAACCCAGTTTTGTAAAATACATAGAGGTTAATGAAATCTTTAGGAAGCTTCAAAGGACCAGGATACTAAATGAAGATTGGTGGACAGATATGACAGAAATTTTATGATTTTACCTTGGTAAAAAAGTAAACTTTCAATATTTACCATAGTCAATTTTGGTAAAAGAAGGTGAATAAGGATAAAGAAGGTAAAGAGTATCAAAACAGGTCAAAGAGTACCAGTAAGAAGATGAAAATAAAATAGCCAACACAAAATTACGAGGAAAACAACAAGATGCTCAATCATAGGGTCTATCTCTAGCTCATTCACAAAAAATAGGGACAACAAGCCATCAGTTCATTTTTAGCTTCTATCTTCGAGACCATCTGTCTCTACTTTTATGTAACATATAGTTAGGCTTCCTAGATTATATCATTCTCAGTTATGAGATATTTTATTGTAAATTTTTGTATAAATACTCCCTCATTCGGAGTACTTAGTGGTGGATTCTTAAACATTTCTGTAGACTTATTATTTTGGAATAGAAGTACTGTTGAACAACTGTTGTATAGCTAGCTAGATGAAGAAATAAAGCGAAGTACTTTTTTATAATTTCATGTGTCAAACACTGGACAAATAAATATTCTATATCTTATGTGTTATTGTTTTCTAATTTAATATTCCAATTGTGTTTCATATATGAATAAGAAACGAAAAAGTATATTTCAGAAAGTGCTTTATTGCAATCTATCTTTAAAATCATTTTTATTCTAAATGTTTTCTTCTAAGCTATCATAGGCAAGGAATTCTTAATTGCTCCTTGCTTCTTAGTTTATCATTGTGTTCATTTAATAAGAAATTTTTAATTTCTTTTTATTAGTGATCGTTCACTTTCCCTCCCCTTAAAATTTGTTGAAGGATACTTAACTGCCCTTCTTCCCTTTTAAGACCATTCAACCCTTTCAAGTTACCATTTGTCTCATGTTTATCTATCTTGCCTTGTGAAGCCTTCCTTTGTTGAATTAGCCTAATCCAGTTAATCCATCTTCAGTTGACTCCATAGCCCAATGGCCTGAGATACTCTGTTTTATCCATCTGCTCCTAAATTCCACCACCAAGCACAATCAAAACCCCTGATCTTTCATAACTAGCCTAATATCTCATAAACAAAGCTATATCTTAAAGAGATAACCCTCTCTGAGTACAAATTGGCTAGATTTTGTACTTAAAAGTTGTTTTGTGGTTACCACGGACCCCTTTCCTTCTTATTACAACTTCAAGGAAAATTTGAGTGATAACATAGTGGCAACTCCGCTGGGGATACCAATTCCTCATGTCAAAATAATTATTTAAGAAAGTTTAAACTCCAAATCTAAAGCATCTTAAAGAAATCATAGAAGTTGTTTGTTGATATCAATTAAGAAAAACCAAAAACAAAACCTAAAAACCTGGCTTCAGAGAGGACTCGTTACACTAGAGCTAATCCTGATCCTAATCCACCACAAGTGTTTGAGAACCCCAATCTGATCCCCAGAATTCTTTGGAGACGAGAGAGTCAAGAAAGTTATGTTAGTTCTCGGCCCACCTTCAGATCATCATCTTGTCTTTTTAGGTGGATTTACCTTGAAGACCAACCCTTTGACGAATACTTTGAGACCTCTTTGTTTAGGACATCATCCGATTCTGAATTAATTGACTTAGTCCCAGACCTAGTGTTCATCGAAGAATTATAGCTTCAAGCTATCAATTTGTCAATTAATAGACATTTGTTGAACTCACTACAATGTGATCTTACCACTGAAGGAACACGCAATCCCTCTGTAATCACTTCTACCTCTGCAAGCTCATCACAATTTCCTCATACATCTCAACCTGAAACCACTCGACATCAGACCACCCCTTCTACCTCTCCATCCACAACTCAAACACCCACTGCTATTCCTACCCCAGCTGTTGTTTCATCATTACCTACAATAATGGCAAACAGATATACCCCCTGGTACTACCAGCAAACTTAGGTTCCATGCCCCAAGATTACCAAAGTAGGATCACTCCATTTGATGGTACTGGTACCTATACAGCCCAACAACACACCAAAAAGATGACTGATTACTTTGAAATTTATGAAATAGAAGCTGATGATGTACAAATGAGAATATTTGTTCAGAGTCTAACTGGGGAAGTCAGAACCTAGTTTAGAGCTCTAGCCGCAAACAATATAGATAGCCTAGAAACTCTCCATAGACAATTCCTAAACTGGTGGGAGAAAAAGAAAGATCATTTTCAGATTCTATATGAGCATGAAAGCCTAAAGAGAGGAACACAAGAAACTGTGCAAGATTATTGCGCTAGATTCAACAATGTCTATAAAGCCATCCCTCAAAACCTCAGACCCCCACCTAATTTAGCCTTAATCAAATTCCCAGATGGATTTGATTCTGATATGGCTTTTCAGCTAAGGGAACAAGCCCCTCGTACTTTGAAATATATGCAAATCATAGCTGTCAGTGTTGAAGCCAACCTGATGTCAAGAAGAGCCAAGGTTAGGAGTGAAAGAAGAATACCATTAAAGGAAGAATCATCACCATTTGAACATAAGCTAGATGCCATAATTAAAGGGATGGATAGATTAGGAGACAGAGTGGAGACAATTGAGAGAAAAGCTCCTTGGGATGGCCAGCCAACCAACACAGGGAGAAATCCTAATTTCAGAAAAAACCAAAACCCGAACACTGGGAAGACTGGTCCAGATCAAAACATTAGAACCCCTTTTCAGGAGAATTATGCGGAAGCTTCCAACTCTGAAGATCTAGTAAAAGACACTCAAATAAATATGATGGGACTCAGTAATGAAAGAGAAGTTTTCTTGACCCAAGAGGATCGAGAGTCCCACATTCTTAAACAATTTCAAACTCAGCTAGGTGAATCATTCGACTTTCAGGAAGGATATGATACAACCATCTATGAGGTGCATAAGCAATACAACTTAAGGAGTAGGATAATTTATTTCCGTGAAGAAAACAAGCAAAAGGATCCAAAACATCCTATAAAAGGTAAGAGAGCCATTACATCTGTACATATTCTTTCTAGATCAAACAATAATCCTTCTAACCCCATAATTGAAGATGTCTCTGATAATCAACCAAACAATAGACATCCCTCAACTTTTCTTCCTCCCAAGGGGAATGTGGAAGAACCTCCAGAAGTTGATTTAGGAGAAACTGGAAATCATAACCCCACTCCTAAAAAGGAGAAAAACATAGGAAACACATAAAATAGATAATAATGTTATTCGAAATCTGAAAACCCAAACAGAGAAACCCTTTAATCTTGAAACTGAAGTAGGTAAGCTAAAAATTGTTGTTCCATTATCTGAATTAGATAAACATGATGCCTATTGAAATCAGATCAATAGATCACTGAAAATTGTTGGAAATGAAGATTCAGTTAATGTTTTTGATGACCAAACCGAATTAATCTTTGGCCCAGAAGTGAATGGAAAACCATTAGAAGGAGGAATTCCTTCCTTCTACGTGAGCTTAAACATACATGATAAGATTCTTCACCATGCCCTATTTGATGCTGGGGCATCTCACAACCTCATGCACAAATCTGTAATGGAAAAGCTAGACCTAGACATCACTAGGCCATACAAAGATATGTTTTCTTTTGATTTTAGTCAGGTGAGATGTTTAGGATTGATAAAATACTCGTGTGTCTCATTGGTTTAATACCTTGCAAAAACAATTTTAATAGATATAATGGTAGCATATATACCACCAAAATATGGCATATTATTGTCCAGATCCTTGGGTGCTAAGCTTCAAGGATCTCTTCAATTGGATATGTCATATGCTACTATATCGGTTTTTGGCCAACCAAAGAAACCATACAGAGAAACATTGATGAAATATGTAGTAAGTAGTCAGGGAAAACCCCTAAATTTCCCCATCTACTTAGTACACTCTGATATGGACTCATTCATTCTTTATAATGTAGAAACCAATACTTTGAATACTTTAGAATTTTTAGCAGCAAAACTAAAAGAAATTAGGAAAGAAAAAACAAGTGTTCAGATTCATGAAATATCAGATAACAATGACAAACTAGATGAGAATGAAAAACTAGATCCCACTGTTAAACAAATTCCTACCACCCCAGACATCAATTATGAGCATGAGATTCTTTGGCATTTAGAATTTGATGGCTCAGTCAATAAACTAGGGGTAGGAGCAGGAGTTTGGGTGTACAATTTAGAAAACGATCATACTGAAGGCCATGCCTACAGATTAAATTTTAAGTGCACCAATAATATGGCAAAGTATGAGGCCCTCTTGCTAGGTCTTAAACTTGTTAAAAGATTAGGGGCAATCAAAGTTTCTGTAATAGGAGATTCAGAATTAATAATCGAACAGATTAAAGAGAAATATTTAACTAGGGACCCTAGATTAGGGTATTATAGAGGAACAATCATAGATATTCTCAATACTTTTCTAGAAACTCAGCTTTCTACAATCCCTATAAAACACAACTTACAAGCCCACATCCTGGCCATGTTTTCCAGTACCTGCAAATTACCTTTCAAACCTAATCAATGGTTTACTACTGAAATTAGGCACAGACCAGCCATCCCTGATAATCTGAAGAACTGGCAGGTTTTTGATAGCGATGAGAAAATCAATAACTTTTTAACTTTAGAAGAAGATTTTTCTAACAATCACATAGATGTTGATACAATTGTTAATTTAAATCAGATAAATGAGGTAGAAACAAATATTTTGGAAGAAAGTTCAATAAATATGCTTCATCCCACAAAATTTACACAAAAATAAGTTCAAGACCTAAAACAAGTGGACTTAAATGAGATAATTGAAAAGAAACAGAGGTTATCAACTTAAAATACAAGCATCTGCCTAAAGGATTAACTCCTCTAGAAGACCTCTTTGATTCCAATGACATTCCTAAGAAACCTAAAATGGAACCATTAAAAGAAGATATTGAGGAATACAACTTAGGTACAGAGGACAATCCAAAAATGATAAAACTGTCAAAGTCTTTACCTCCTGATCAGAAGTTAAAGTATGTTGAACTTATGAGGGAATTCCAAGATTTTTTTGCCTGGAGTTACAAGGATTTTTTGCCTGGAGTTACAAGGATTTGAAGTCATATGACACCTCCATTATACAACATACTATACCTTTGAAAGAAAATCAAAATCCCTTTAAGCAAAAACTTAGAAGAATCAACCCTGTATTATTACCACTGATTGAAAAAGAAATTAAACGTGTGTATGAAGTAGGGATTATTGCCCCTATCAGGTTTTCAGAGTGGGTGTCTAACTTGGTACCTACTAGGAAGAAAACTAGGGAAATAAGATTATGTTTTGATCTGAGAAATGTGAATAAGGTCTCTCTTAAAGATAATTACCCTTTACCCAAGATGGATCATATTTTTCAAAGGGTAGCGGGTTCTTCTAGAATTTAACTTTTAGATGGGTTTTTAGGATATAACCAAATCCTGGTTCATCCCGATGACTAGGAGAAAACTGCTTTTACAACACCATGGGGCACATTTATGTACATAAAAATGCCATTAAGACTAAAAAATGCAGGAGAAACCTTCTAAAGGGAAATGGACATTACATTTGCCAACGAAATTCATGATTTTCTTGTTATATATCTAGATTATCTAACTATTTTTCCAAATCATATCAACAACACTTGGACCATCTCAGACAAGTTTTTTTAAAATACAGAAAATATGGTATTTCCTTGAATCTAAAGAAGTCCTTGTTCAGTCTGGAGGAAGGTAAAGTTTTAGGTCACACTATATCCAAGGATGGCATTCAAATCAACCCTTCTAGAATTGAAGCTATTCTACAAATACCTCATCCCAAAAGTATCAAAGAACTTCAAGCTTTCCTAGGGGATATAAATTTCTTGAGAAGATTCATTTCTAACTTAGCAAAACTCATTAGATTACTAAATAACATGCTTAAAAATGATTCAAGTATTAAATTGACAGTAGAGGCCAAGCAATTATTCGAGGAAATAAAAATGGCCTTAACCAAAACACCAATCCTCACAAGTCCACAATTTGATAGGGACTTCATCATTTTTTATTTTGCATCAGAACACACCATAGCAGTAGTTTTATTACAAAAGGATGATCAAGGATGTCAGAAACCTATATCCTTTTTTAGTAAAGCACTCAGAGATGCATCATTAAAATACAAAATAATGGAGAAACAAACTTTTTCACTGGTAAAAGCCATTAAGGACTTCAGAGTCTACATATTATAATCTCATGTGATAGCGTATGCGTTGTCAAAGATATCCTAACTCAGGATGGAATTGAGGGAAAAAGAGGTAAATGGATTGCTACCATCCTAGAGTATGATATAGAGATAAAACCTACAAAACTAATAAAAGGAAAAGGATTGGCCAAACTCACAGTAGAAACTAATTGTCAAGCCCTAGAAATAAATGAACTGGATGATGAACACGAGATGGCAACTTCACAAATCAGCTAGGCCTTTTTAGACTCACCTTGGTATGCTGATGTAATTTATGTTTTACAAAACCTACAGGCTCCTCCAGGGTTATCTAGGACAAAGAATAGGTTTTTAAAAATGAAATCTTCAAAGTTTTGTATCTTAGATAATATTTGTTTTGGAAAAATCATGAAGGAATTTTATTGAATTGTCTGTTAAAAGATGAAGCTGACAAGGCTCTTCAAGAATTTCATGCAGGAGACTGTGGTGGACACCTCTATTGGAAATCAACTAAAAATAAGATCTTAAGGGCTCGATTCTATTGACCAACCTTCTTTTTAGATGTGATGAAATTTGTAACTTTTTGTCATAAATGTCAAATTTTTGAAGGCAAGAGAAAATTGTTACCTTTACCCCTGAAACCCATTTCCACTGAGAAACCTTTTCAACAATGGGGTCTTGACTTCATTGGAGAGATCCATCCACCCTCTTCCGACCAACACAAATGGATACTCACTGCCACTGAATATTTTACTAAATGGATAGACGCTATCCCCTCTAGACAAGCCAATGATACAGTGATCATAGGTTCCCAAGAGACCAATATATTATCCAGGTTTGGTTGCCCTACTAAGATCATTATTGATAATGCTGCAGCTTTCAAGTCAAAGGAAATGATTGGTTTCTGTAACAAGTATCACATTACATTAGGCTATTCCACAGCCTATTACCTTCAAGGGAATGGACTAGCCGAAACTTCAAACAAGAGTCTAATTAATATCATCAAAAATTTGTTGGAAGAAAACAAGAAAACTTGGAATAAGAAACTGATAAATGTATTGTGGGTAGACAGGCTTACAACCAAAAATCCACTGGAAGCAGTCCTTATGAGTTAGTATATGGCAGGGAGGCTGTTTTTCTCTCATCATTAAGAGTTACTGTTATGAAAACACTCCAAGAAGCTCAAGTGGAACCTAATGATATTCAAAGAAGGATAAACTAGACCATCAATTTACAGCAGATCAAAGAGGATGTGTACCAAGGATCCAAGTGTTGCAGGAGAAGCTTAAGAAGATATTTGACAAAAGAACCAAGGTAGAAGATTTCTACCTTGGAAACAAAGTGTTAAGATGAGATTCTAGAAGAGAGGATAAAGGGAAACATGGGAAGTTTGACTTCCTATGGAAAGGACCATATATCATCTATGCTTTCAAGGGAAACAATGCATATTTTCTTAAAGAGTTAGATGGTATAGAAGCAGCAGAAGGACCAGTTAATGGTCAGATGTTAAAACATTACTTTGATCCTACTTACTAATGTTACCATGTTCTTCATGTACATATTATATCCTTTGTAATTTCACAGTTTTTATTGGACAAATTTTTTTTGGATTTGAAGCCCGAAGAGAAGGCCCTAAGCTTCAACAGTATCACTGTCATACATACAATAAAGAAGCAAGAAGAAGAAGATCGCAAATCACAGTTAAAGTCATTCAGAGGCCTATGATCTACTGTTCTTGACTTTCCACCAGGGAAAGCCATCCCCAAGTGGAGCCACTATTATGCCCCTATACCAATAGGTGTCATATATCTTAATTGACTTGATGAGTTATGTAATATGTTCCTACCTCTACTTGTTGCAAAGGTTTTCCATATTTGTAAAAAAATAAAAAAATTTAGAAAATGTAAAGAGGGTATACCCTAAAAGAAAAATCAAAGGGTAAAAATAATAAAGAGATGGTAAAAAAATGAAAGAAAATGAACCCCAACAAAAAGAAAGGCTAGGAAGTGTGCAATTCTAAATGCCACTACTTTTGTACATTTGTATAATAAACAATTGTGTGCAGCTTGTCACTTATGCCACAATTCATGAAAAGTCAAACAATTTAAACTTGGCTAGTTCATATTTCAATTTCATGTTGTAGAAATAGAGAATAAAGATATGACCAAACAATGTAATCTTGGCAAATAAGCAGATAGATAGAGTGAAGAAGGAGCTCAAAATTTTAATTTGAGCTCTTGGATGTAATAAGTGTAGACTTAGATAGGCATTACCATGTAAAAGAAAATAAATTTTGATAAGGGTTTTCCAGTCTAAGTGCACCCTAATAAAGAAGTAAAAATATTAGGTTAAATAGGTAAGGTAGGTAGATGATGGTTGCAGAATAATATGTGGTGAATGATAAGTTTAAATGCTTAAATATTTTAACTTTCATCACTAGGCAAAGGCATATAGCACATGGAAAGCACATCAAGCAAAACAAAGTCAAAATAATTAACTTCCCTACTCATTTCCCTTATTTTTTCACTAATTTCCCCTTAAGCGCCAAGGCATCTATCAAATTAGAGGGGCTCAAAGTATTTCTCTGACTTTTGGAGGGACTAGACCCTCGGCCCAATAATTTATAATACCTAAGTACTTAAGCCCATTATCAATCATCACACCCCTTCATGAAACATTCATTCCCTTGATAAAGTTTTTCCTAATTAAAATCCTATTTTACTTAGGGAAATTAAAACATTTTCCATAAAAACCCTCATTTTTCACTTAACCTAAGTTTTAAATACACACATCAAATGTTTTATACTTAGCACTTTTCCATTCATTGTGTCATATTAACTACTAATTTATACTAAGTAATTACCCTATAAAAATCTACCCACTCCCATATTATTCTAACTATGTAAAACCCCAAATTCCTATATATCTCGCCCCTCGATTAAAATATAACCACAATGCACTTTTAAATGGGATTAGTCAGTTAATCCATAAGTGATTAAGAACCCCGCCCTGCCATATTAAATAAAAGGATTAATGAACCCTCACGGTTAATTAATAAATTAAATGACCAATCTCGTCGCTCCCAATTTGATTAAAAATCTTTAATTGCATTGGGACCGCCCTCATTAAAATCCCATCATCTCACCTCCCTGATAGTTGTCTGATCAAGCCCCCTAAATCCAACGACTGTCATGCATATCGCACAACCCTTTGTGAATAAATGTTAGCATGTGATTGCAAAGCGGTTTTGTGAACAATGCCCTTGCCACCCATCACTCATCATATGGTATCGTGCGGATGAACCCAAATACCGCCCCCCCTACATAAGCAGTGCATTAAAAAACCGCTTACCGCCTCCCACTAAATGACAAAACATCAAATCCTCCCACTGTCGCCACCTGTCCAAATCCCGAAACCCGCCAAATTCTTGACTTTGTATAAAAAACAAAAGAAATCATTTCATCATTCTATTCTGTGAACCTATACATCTATGCAAACTTAACGACGAGGTTAACCAGCTTGTGGTCCCAGCCGCCAACCAAGTTCAGACTTTGCAGTCAATGCCACCCATAGTCCCCCATTCATACCCAATGTACCTGCATTTTATTGCCCGTCCCTAAAAGCAGGTATTTACCAATTTCCCGTCAAGGAACCCTCTGAATGCTTGATTTTGTTGTAAATTTAATTGAAAAAAATCCCAATTCACCATAATTCAGTTACCATACTTGAAATTCAAGTTCCCAGACCTTCTATTTCAACAATTTTACTTAAAAAACCTTAGTTTCCTTTCTGAATCCACAAGAATCAGAATGGAAACTGCGGTAGCCCTAAATATTGCACTCATTACCACCCCTCACCGTGTTTTAGACTATCTACCTCTGGTAAATAAGGATTTTCAAATAAATGACCTGATCACTGGTAAAGACCATCTGAAATTTTTTTGCCAATGCTGAGCTAATCACTTGAATGGCTATGATGCCATAGGACTATGGGAATCCACCCTCCAAATGTACTTTCTCCCCTCTATGCATGTTTTCCCTGACATAATCCATCAGTGCCATGCAAATTATGATCCTAACCTCAGAGTAGTGATGTCTCCCAATCAAACAGTCCTCTTCACAATAATTGTTGATTCAATCAATAAGATGCTGCAATCTCATCCTAGTCAAGCCCTCACCCCCATTTCCCTTGGAAATTTTCTTGATAAATCAACTAATTATCCCAATATTAACTCAATCGCCTCTCCTTGACTTTCATATTAAAATAGCATCAACCTAAAGATCCCCTTCCCTATATGTTAGTTTTCTTCACAAATATAGGCAAAATCATAGTTGATATGATATCTACAGTCATGGGATTCAACACTAGCGAATATGTAGATGAATTGACCCTAGTGTTGATGTTTATCTTTACCCTTGACCAACCCCCTACTGTCAAGTACAATTATGTTTCATTTATTGGTGAGAAAATTCATGACCAGTTTATGAGACAGGAGAATGAAAAGGTTTTCAAGTATTCCACCTTCATATATCATCTCATCCTCCACTATCAGTTTGACAACTTCCCATTTTCTGTCAAGAAACTTGATACAAGGGGTAATCCAAGGTCTGCCATCTTTTGGACTTCTATCTTCCATGAATCTTTTGCTTTCCCTTATTCATATAATGATTTCATTGACCAGTTTGTCCACCCAATGACCACCTTGCTGACAAGAAATCATCCTCCTAGGATTAGTGATGAAATCAAAAAAATCGTTCAACTATCAATATAGTATAGGGTAGGTGACTGGTACTTGTACTAGAATCACATAGAGATGAATGTATATGGGTGTGAGATTTCCCCATTCAAGCTACCTAAATATGTTTCAATGAGGTTGTTTGCATTGGAATATTATAGACAAATGATATAATCAGATCTAATCCACTTCACCGAGGCCAAGAAGAAAGCACAGTTGAGGATCAAGGATCACTTAGGCCCATTTGTTTGCAACAATAGGGAAGAATGGAGAGCAGTAGAACAAATCCTAGAAGACCACATGAAATTAAACAAAAGTTTTAGTTGGACTCCATATGACCCCCATAGTTTCATCTGTGATAAGAGAATGAAAAATAGACTATCACTATATTTTCATCACAGAATTCTAGAGATTGAGCAATATGCTAACATGGATGAATGGAGGGAAGGGACTCTTGTAGAAATGGATAGTGATTAGGTCAATGTAGAAAATGTAATGAAAGATCTAGAATAGACACTTGACCTGGATTCTTTTGGAAAGGTGCAATTTGAGACTTCTCACAAGCCAGCATTAGGGACTAGTGCCTCAACAGCTGATACCTCACAAAGGCACTCATAGGAGACTAGTGCACCACTTGAAAATACATCACATGGAAGAGAACAAGAGACCAGCACTCCAACAACAACGCAATCAAGCATTAAAAGCAGCAACCTCTCAAGAACAGGCTCACACACAAACTCACCTGACACAAGTTAACATGGGAGACCCCCCAATTTTGCAGACTCCTCTAAATGAGGAAAAGAGATTAAAGAGAGATAGGGAAGTAGCTACCCCAGCTAATGGTCCTTCAGATCAACCTAGTGCTAAGAGGCACAGGCTAAATCCTCATTTAGAGGAACATTTTTTTGAAAAAACTATAGAGAGTTAGAGGAAAGAAGGTGCAGATGGTCAGCATACTTTCCCAGCAGGTAAGATACCTTCTAGCTCACAAAGACAGGAGTTGGAAAGAGAAAAAAGTGCTAAAGTATCATCCTTTAGGCCTTCAACTTATAAGAACCTAGACATTAAAGAGAAATTCAAAGAAATAAAGGCCAGAAATGAACCACTACAATTCCAAGTCTACAATCAGTATTTCAAGATGGCTCCCACCAATCAGAATAGGTTGATGTCAGCCTATGACATCAAGGAAGGCAAGATGCAGATGAGCTTTTTCAAGTCCAAAGTACAACAGCCTCAGTCAATTGCAAACTACCTCAAAACTGATTTTGAGGTCATGGAAAAGGACATTCACCTCCTAGATTAGATTGAATTATATAAGCAGATAGGGGAAATGGTGTATTCAACATTGACAACTAAAGCTATGATGGCCCAAAGATTGGAAAACTCATTAAACAACACAACTGCTCAGTTACAACTAGAAAGAGCCTCTTCACAGACTAAAGACAATAGAATCAAATCACTATAGGAGTTGGTTATTGGATTGGATTATAACCCAAATGATGTAAAAGCTGCAGAAGCCTTGATAAAGAAGAAAGATGAAGACAGAGTTGCCTTGAGAAAGCAGTTAAAGTTGCCTCCATCAAGGCATTCACAAACTGCTGAAATTATTCAAAAGAAGTCTGAAGAAGAGCTTACGGACTTAGTCCTCAAGCTAAATGAACAGTTGAAGGAGACTGAGCAGGAATTAGAGAAATCACTAAAGAGCAGACAAACTGTGTTGACCTCTCAGCATCAAAATGTGATACCAGGGGTCCTCACGACAGCCCCTTCAACACTTGCAACAACTCTGGCACCAAATGTCCCCTTGGTCATAGTGTTGAAAAGTGTGCAACAAGAAATGCTAAATTTCGAATGGTCTAAAAATAGCATTTTTGGGTCCCTTCCTATTTATAGTAATCCCTAGTATATTTATAGGAAGTAAAATTACTTTTGATCTTAACAGTAATTTGAAATATTAATTAATTAATTCAGTTAAGTTAATTAATTAAGGAAATTCAAATTTGAAGTCTTTGTGAGCATGCACATGAGTTTCCTCCACTGGTTGAGGGAATAAGCATGAGTTCTATAATGAGAGAATCAGTTGACTTAGTTCTAACTAGTCAAGTCCAGTTAGATTATTTTAACAATTTGTTAAAACAATAATATATAGTTTGTTAATGCTTGCCTGCATGTGACAACTATTATTTTAGATAACTGAGGATTCACTCATGGATAACTATTGCATGTCAGTTCTTTCAGAGACCCAGTTGAGATCATATTTGGGACAGTGTACTATCAGATGCTTAACTATTTATAGTAAGTAGTTTTTGCATGGTCGAGGAACTAGTGTTCTCAAGGAGTACGTAGGTGGACCATTGGTTTTTTTTGGTATGTTGGGAATTAATAGCATATGATTTTGTAATTATTTCGTAGGAAAACTATGTAAGGACCATAGGGAAATCCTATATAAACAGGGCTTGGGTGGTTCATGAGACATATCTTCATATCTTCATAGTTCATTGAGAACTGAATAGCTTGAGAGCTAATTCTTTTTGTATTGTGAAGAGTATTTCCACTTGATTGATAATACATGGTTGGGGTTTTATGTTGGTGCTTTCCCTTTGATATATCTTGTGTTATGTGTGATTAATTCTCTTGATTAGTTATTGATGTTTCTACTTGATGTTGCTCATGAATTCGATTATGCTTCCGCTTAATGTTTTGTAGAAGTAGAACAAGTATTATTCTTTAGGAAATTGCATATATCAGTTTGTTCTACAGATGAAATTTCTACATGGTATGAGAGCATAGGTGATCAAGCAATAACAGTATACTAGCAGGAGGAATTTGAAGTTTCTTATTCTTGATATAGATCTCAAGTTCTTATGAAATCTATTTCATTGATGGCATTCAATGGTTTGAGGCTTGAGTATGCCCTTGATGTCAGCTCAAACTATATATCTTGGAAGGATTGCATGGAGGCAGTTTTGGAAGATAATGGGCTTAAGGATTTTATTAATCAAGAAGTCCCTAAGCCTACCGACAAGACTGAGCTGGTGGAATGGGGTAAGTGTGTGGCTAGAGCTAGGAGAATTCTCTTGGAGGGTGTTTGAGATCACATAGTGTCAAGCATCCATGGGAAGAAGTCTTTGTTTGCAATGTGGAAAACTTTGAAAGATTTATATCAGAATAGCAGTGATCAAAAGAAGTTGGCACTGAAGTACAAACTCCGAAAGATCAAGTGTGAGAAGGGTGACTCTATTTCTACATTCTTGGACAAGCTCACCACCTGTAGAGATGAGCTTGCAAGCATAGGAGTCACTACAGCTGATGAGGATATGGTGAGTCTAGCACTCCTTGGCCTTCCTAAGAGTTGGCATAGCTACCAGGACTCAGTGAATGGAAGGGACAAACTGCCAAATTGGGAATGACTATGGTTAGATTTGATGCAGGAGGAGATCAGATGGAGCACCAGGGATGGAGCTTCTTCATAAAAACATGATGATGAAGAGAACTTGGCTTTAGCTTCTAAAGCTAAGAAAGGGAAAGGGAAGGCATCCCATTCCAAGTCTTCTTAAGGAGGGAAGAAGTTTGACAAGTCAAAGGTGAGATGATTTCATTGTCAAGTTGGGTCAATATGCTAATAATTGCCCAAAGAGGAAGTTCAAGAAGAAAGTTTCCTCCAAGGAATCTGATGGTGATGCACTAGCTTCACAATTCGAGATGGATTTCTTGCTTATTGCATGCATGGTTTCATCCAGCATGGGATGTGTTTGGTATTTGGACAGTGGAGCTTCTTTCCACATGTCAGATGACAAGAATCTTTTCAACACTTTGGAGGAGAAGGATCTCCAGATACGGATCGAGATGGGCGATGATGGAAAGTACTGTGTCTCGGGTAGAGGTACGGTTATGTTTCAGAGGGAGCATGGTTCTCCCCTTACTCTTTCTAATGTTATGTATGTACCAGAGCTGAAAAGGAATCTTGTGTCTATTGCTATGCTTGAGGATAAAGGCTATGATGTAGTCTTTAGTTTGGGAAAGGTTTTCCTAAAGCATTGGACAGACCAAACAAATTTGGATTAGAATTGTGAATCTCTACAAGTTACAGATATAATATTGTGCTGCTCTCAGTTCCAAGGTAGAAGAGGTGCATGGCCATGATATTGGCGAGTTATGGCATAGAAGACTAGGCCACTTGCATCATGGGGCCTTGAAGATCATGCAGCAAATTTCTACCGGATTACCCAAGTGCAAACTGGAGTAGACAAGCACATGCAAAGGTTGTACTCTAGGTAAGTATGCGAATGCTTCCTTTCATGATTGGGATGGTAGAGCAAGATCAGTTCTGGATCGAGTTCATTCAGATGTATGTGGGCCCTTCTCTACAGCTTCCACCATGAATCAAAGGTACTTTGTTATTTTTATAGATGATTTTTCTCGTAGATGTTGGATCTACTTCATGCAAAAGAAGGATCAAACCTTCTTGAAGTTTTGTGAGTTTAAAGCTTTGGCAGAGAAAGAATTAGGGAGGAAGATAAAGGCCTTGCGGAGTGATAATGGTGGAGAGTATGTTTCCCAATAGTTTAAAGACTTTTGTGCTTCAGAAGGAATTAAATGGGTAGTCATGGCACCTCATAACCCACAACAGAATGGGGTGGCTGAAAGGAAGAACAAATCTATTGTGGGAGCAGCTCGAGTGATGCTGGATGGCCAAAGCCTACCACTTCATCTATGGGCTGAGGCATGAAATACAATAGTGTATCTTTTGAACATAAGTCCTCATCGTATTTTGGGGATGAAGACACCTATAGAGGCTTTTTCGAGGAAGCGGCCAGATGTGAGCCACTTCCATATCTTTGGATCACCAGTTTACTGTCATGCAACCAAAGATGCTTGGAAGAAGCAAGATGAAACAACTAAGTTTGGAATACTTGTGGGGTATACAGATACACCTCAAAACTATTGGGTGTTTCTGCCTGCCAGTCAGAGGATAGTAGTGCACAGGGATCTAAAGTTTGATGGGCAGCGAGCCATGCGAGAGTCACTTGAGAGGGAGCTCAAGTTGCATGGTGATGATGAGGAACTATTAGTTCCTAAGCAGGAGGAGCCTCCTAATGATGCGGAGTAGCCGCATGTAGAGATTCCAATGGTGGAGATCACCATTAATGGAGAGTCTTCTAGAGAGGGGTAGAAACGCTCTCAGGGAGCTGACAGATTGATGCGGGATGCGAGAGAGAATGTGGGGCAGCCATCCTCTCATTGTAGATAGAGGAGATCTCCCGATAGATACATTGGCTACATGGCCCTGGTTGTGGAGTGTGTAGCGATCGAGCCTTCTTCTTTTGAGGAGGCAGTGCAACAGCTAGTTTGGATGGATGCGATGCTAGAGGAGTATGATTCTACGATGAGGATAGTGTATGGGATGTTGTTCCTAGACTGGGGGACAAGTCAGTGGTTACTTCCCGATGGCTTTACAAGGTAAAGCAGGAAGCTGATGGCAATATTGAGAAACATAAGGTAAGATTTGTTGCCCATGGTTTCTCACAGGTTAAGGGGATTGACTATGATAAAACCTTTGCTCCTATTGGAAGGTACTCATTGATCAGATCGATTCTAGCACTATCAGCACAGATGGGTTGGAAGATCCATCAAATGGATGTGAAGACAACTTTCCTCAATGGGGAGATTGAGGAAGAGGTATACATTGAGCAGCCTGAAGGATTTGAGACCTTCAATCATGAGTCACATGTGTGTTGGCTCAAGCAAGCATTGTATGGGCTTAAACAAGCACCCCGTGCATGGTATACTGGGATTGACAACTATTTCACCCGGTTGGGCTTCACCAAGAGTGAAGCAGATGCGAACCTCTACCACATCATTGTAGATGGTAAGATATTGATTATTGTACTTTATGTCGATGATCTGATTTTGACAGGTGATGATGAGTTGATCAAGTCATGCAAGAAGGATCTTGTAAGAGAGTTTGAGATGAAGGACATGGGCCTCATGCACTACTTTCTAGGCATGTAGGTGTGGCAGAGAGATGGGGAAGTATTTGTTTCTCAAGGCAAGTATGCCAATGAGATACCAAGGCGCTTCCACATGGATATGTGTAAACCCATGGAGACTCTTCTAGCAAGTAACTGGAGGAAGGAGGATGCTACTTCAGGTGAGGTAGTAGCTACTACAGTTTATCGTCAACTTGTGGGTTCACTCATGTATCTAGTGAACACACGACCAGATTTGTGCTTTACAGTGAATCAGCTGAGTCAAGCTATGGTTCAGCCAACGAAGTTATTTTAGAAGGTGGAAAAGCATATGCTAAGATATCTCAAAGGCACTACATAGTATGGATTATGGTACAAGCGGATAGACGGAGTGAAGCTCTAAGGCTTCATAGATGCAGATTGGGCAGGTAGTCCATCAGACAGGAAGAGCACTTCTGGAGGGATCTTCAACCTTGGGTCAGCTACAATTTCTTGCTATATTCGGAAACAGAGATCAGTTGCACTTAGCCCAGCGGAGGAAGAGTACATGGCAGCAAGTTAGGCTGCATGTGAGGCCATCTGGATGCAAAAGATCCTAGTGGGATTGTTTGGTCAGATGATGGATCCGACAGTGATATAATGTGATAATCAGAATTGCATTAAACTCTCTAAGAATACAATGTTTCATGATAGGTCCAAGCATATAGATATCTGCTATCATCATCTACGAGATTGTGTGGTCAAGACGATCATGATGTTGCAGTATATTTCGACTGAGGAACAAGATGCAGATATTTTGACAAAGGTATTGTCAAAGGGAAAGTTTGAGTTCCATAGAGACATATCACTACCGATATCGAATGAAATCTCGCACAAATGAAGGTGATGCATTCCTTAAGAAAGGGATCTATCCCCGACAGCGAGCATTTGACATAAAGAGTAGAGTAGATCCGGTAGACGGCAAAGCAGTGCATTGCAAACCTTCACACAATACATGTATAGTTGGAGGGGTTTCGTGCCAAGATTGTCGCACCAGCAGAGTGACTTGGGACAAGTCACCATGATTGTGTTGGGGGCCTGTTGGGCATGGGATTCCCCAGTAGTAGGTTTTGGGGCTTAAATCCCGAGTTTCGGTCAATTGTATTTTAAGACTCCGCAAAGTGTGGGCGTGAAGTGTGAAAGTCTAGGATGAGTAATAGGGTTGTCCACCCTATAAATTGTAAAATAATGTAAAGTTGTGTCAGCCTACCTATGGTCCATGGACTATGGAATTGTATAAATAGAGCGAGGCTCTAAGTGAAAAGATAGTTTTTTTCAAGCGAAAAATAGATTGAATAGCGAAGGCATGGTAAGAGAATAGAGGAAAACTTGAAGTGTATTGGGTTGTAGTAGTAGGAAGAGGCTTTGCAGCTGAGTGCGCGGACCCCTACAGTTGTGTGTGCAGGATGGAGTCAGATCTGTAAGTGGGATTTTACTTGAAAATGAATACTAATAAAGATAAATTTGATTCAAAATATTGTGCATATATGTTTTTGTTTATCTTTATGCATCTATATTGTTTATGATTACGTGCACTTACCTAAATGTTGAATGAAGTAATAAGAATACTGGGCCGTAAAAATTTAAGTTAAGAACTAATATAATAGCGCAGTAAGAATAGAGATCAGGGTACTACGTTCTTCGTTCCCTTACAAAGGTGCACAAAGGTAGTGGCATAGGTTGCGAAGGATAGATAGCTGCGCGGAGTAGTGCAAGCACGCAGGTTTAGACCGTGAACCTCTAGAAACTTCATCAAGACATCCCTAGGGTGTGGAAACCTGGTTCCATCACCCTCCCATACTACTTCACGTGAGACCTCAGTGCGCTCTCCACGGACTTTTGCCGAAAGGGCCAGTAGAACTAGGATTTTCTTTGCTAAATCAATTTTGAACCTGGGTTAGGCTCCACTAAGTCAACAGGTGTTGCTTTGACGAGTGCAGAAAAATTTCACCAATCACATCTAAGCCCCATTGTTGAAATGGTTCTTCCATTGCAATAGGCTACAATGGGGTGGCTGACCTCTTTCCTCTGTCGGAACGCCTTTGACAAACCAAAAACTTGCAGGAATAGGCATGAGCATCTTTGAATAATGTACATAAATAAAATATGGCCCGCATAACCTTGCGCATAGTTTTGTTACCCGCAAAGTGTCCCCCGGCTGGTTCATCGTGGAGATCATGCAATATTTTCTCTGATTCATGTGCTTCCAAGAATCTAACAAAGATTCTATTATGGTTCTTCCTGAAAAGAACCATGTGCACCAATTGATAAGAGAATGCTTTTAACTTGAGTTCCCTTTTCTGCGATGCAGATAACTGAGAGTGAAAGGTGTTAATATCGAGAAATTAATGCAGATCCATGTACCAAGAGTTTTCAATGGTAGTGGGGGAAGCTCGATCAACATTGTACATTTTGATTTCTTGATCCCAACCATACATATCTTATTATTTCACATCTACTGGTTCTGTTGCTAGAAAACAAAGATCGTGGCCCTTGATTGTATGAACTTGCTTGAATTCTAAGTCATACTCTTGTAAAACAGTCATCCAATTTTCTTTTCTCTCACCCATATCTTGTTGAATAAACAATGATCTAAATATTCGGTGGAACACAAAGATAATTCAATGGTTCTTTAAAATATAGTGCGAGAAGTGCTTCATGACCTTGTAAACTACGTATTCCTACTTATCAATGGTGGCATAGTTGGGTTCAGGTCCCTGAAGGCTAGCACTCATGAAATATATTTCCCACTCGTTATTGTGATGAGGTTGGACACAAAGTTGTCATTGATCTCAACAAAATGACATCATTATATTCAAAATGATGAAAACCCTAATTATGAATTTGATCAAACTTTAAAATCTAAGTACTAACCAAATGATGAAACCCTAGTCTCATGGAAACCCTAACTCTAACTCGAGCATTTTTGCTACTCTAATCCTAAATTCAAGATGATGAAAACCCTAAGTATGAAGTTTGATTAAACTTTAGAATATAAGTGCTAACAATAAGACGAAACCCTAGCCTCAAGGAAACGCCGACTCTAACCCTAACATTGTTGCTACCCTAACCCTAAATTCAAAATAATTAAAAGAAATCCTAAATTTCTAAACCTTATTTCTAATCCCATTTTCATATTATAAAAATTTCAAACATATTTTAAATTATTTCCATAAAGAAAAGGGAAAACCTTAACAAACAATATAGAATGCTTTATGTATAAGCGGCTTGCAAACCAACATACTTTAAATTATTTCCATCTCAAAGAGGGGAACCTTAACAAAAAATATATAGTTTATGTATAAGTGGCTAGCAAACCTTAAACGATATCAATGCATGGGATATCGAAGTTCCTCACTGTCCATCATTACTGTCGATCATTACCATGTGTTGGTTCGTCATTATCTACCATGGCCACGGAAATAAACCACAATGTGGATGAACGAAACAGTAAGGTTGGACGACTGAGCTCTGATGGCAAACTCTTCGAAGTGGTGAAAGTAGCGATGGTACATTCAGAGCTCTTAAGGAAAAAATGATGAGGAATACTAATTAAATTCGTTGGGCATAATGCACTTCCATATGCTCAGGACGACTTGAATCCAATAGACGTTTCCCCTCTAACAATAAAATTTACGATGACTCTATGCAATACGGTGCGATGGTCTGACCTGTATGCAAATTTATATATATCAATGCAGATTATTTAGTGAAAAGTGGGTCTGAACCACATAATATGTGTTACTGAAGTTATTCACTTGTCTCATGTAAGTAAAACAGAAAATATGTGTGCTTAAGATAGAATTTTCCAAAGTCACAGTATGCGTATTACTGAAGCTTACTAAGGATTCAAAACTCTGTTGCTAACGTATGATAAGACTACTCTTGCAGACCTCTGAAAGAAAAACTATGGGATACTTTGCAAAACGTATGGAGAACTATAGTGGCACATTTTTGCCGACTTGTGAAGGTTGATTAAAAAGATTGTAACAAATTTAGAGTGAAATACCTCCGAAGACATCCATTACAAACCTCAATAAATTTCTTGGATTTGAAGAAAATTTGGAAGATAAACGTTTGGTTACTTTCTTTTTACTATTTAAACCCGGAGGATTGGCATCCTCATGAAAATTGGACTCTGGGAAAGTTACTCAAGATTGGAGCCTTGAAATATTTTTTTGCAAGTTGGAGCTCATCATCATTGTATTAGAAGATGTGCATCCTCAACATTATTATTAATAAAATTTTGTGTCGTGTTTCCTATTTTGTTGGGAAAGGGTCCCTAGGGTTAATTTTGAGTTAGTTTAATCAATTTTTTAGTAAAATTTTGTAAAGAATGTAAAGCCTCTGCGAAATGTGGAAGCAGAGTGCACAACTAATTAGGAGTCAAAGGGGCGTTAGCCCCTTGTATGGGTAAGCCATAGGTTAGTTTTGAGACTCACCCATAGGCCATAGGCCATCGTATTGTAATAGAAAGGCTATAAATAATTTAGTCATAGCGAGTCTAGATAACCATATCTTTTGGGGAAAAACAAGTGTAAGGGCAAGTGCTAAGGTAGGAAAGCTTTGTTTTCCTGTACTTAGGTGAAAGGGGAAGGTTCTTGCAGTTGAGTGCACAGGCCCCTGCAGCTAGATACGCAGGGTGGAAGAGTTTGTAATTTGAACACTGAAATAAAGACTGATTTTGGACCGAATATCTTGTATTTGTGTCTTATTCCTAATTTTATTTAAGTTATGCATTATCACTCAATGGTCTATTTTTTGTAAAATAAAGTGTAATTGTTGCGTGATTATGATAAATATTAATATCTATGCATGAAATAAGTAATGATCTATTTTTGTGAAGGTAGTGGTTAAATCTGTTATAATAACTATTCAAAGTGGGTAGATCTGCGTGAAGGCAGATCTAGGGTTATTATTTACTAATCGAAAGTTGTAAGTCGACGTCTTTTAGAACTAAAAAGCCTGATCATAGACCTTTTCGAAGCTTTGGAAGCCATCTACAGAGTGTAGTAGTGGACCATAGGAAGACATGGATCTATGTGAAGGCAGATCTGAGCTACAAGGGCTTTAGATTACTAATCACACAGTCTCTCGATGCAGAAACCTTGTTCTAGCATTCTCCATTACTGCTTCGGATGAGACTGCAGCCTACACTATGTAGGTTGTTGTTGAAAGGGCTAGAAGTTAGGTTTTTGTTTTTGTTGGTGCAATTAACTTTGAACTTGGGTCGGCCTCCCTTAAGCCAACATATCTTCTAGTTGATAAATTGTAAGAAATATTAACTGGTATTATGAACAATTTTAAAAGAAACACAGATTCACCCCCCCTCTCAGTATTTCCAAGAATTGGTATCAAAGTGAACTTCTTCATATCAACCTAATAGATGGAAGAAGACTTTTTTAGTTACAATGGCTAGTAAGGATGTAGGAAAGGTCCCTCAATTTGATGGTACAATTTTTTCCTTCTGAAAAGTAAGGATGAAGTTTTACTTGATGTCTATTGGACCAGAAGTATGGCAATAAGTTTGAGATGTTTATAAAGTTCCACATTCTTCAACAACATATCAAGATGGAACAAAACTTATATAGCAAATGCCAATGTCTTAAATTCCATAACAAGTGGAATATCTGACTCAGAATTCAAAAAATCCAGTGCTATAGAAGAATTAAAAGACTTAGTTGACACCTTTTCATTGGGTAAACTTCATGGAATTCTCATTGCATATGAAATGAGAAAATGTACCTCAAATCCTAAAGAAGTTGCATTCAAAGCCTCAAAAGCATCAAAAGGGAAAAGTTGTAATTGTAGCAATGATTCAGATATTGAAACAAAATTAGGGAAATTTTTTAAAAAGTTAAGAAAAGTATCCAAAATTAGAGGTAAGTATCTTCTCATTTGTTTTAAATGTGGTAAAATAGGACATTATTCTTCAAAATGTTCTTTCAAGGAGTACAATGATGATAAAAATGATTCCAAAAGAAAAGTATTAAAAAAAAAGGGACCAAACAAAAAGAATTTATTCTCCAAGCAAGATGACTTTGATAAAGATGAATTTAAGATAAAGAAAAAAAGCTCAATCAAAATGACTTTCCTTCTCAAAATGGATAGTGATGATTCTGATGAGGAAGATGATTATGCTGGAAGTAGTGAAGTACTATTCATGGCATTCAAAAATGACAATGAATTTGAAAGAGAAGAAGAAGGAAATGTGGATGAATTATTGATTAGTGCTTTTGAAGAAAATGAAAAACTAAAAAGAAAAATCATTTCCCTCAAAACTGAAAAATAAGAAGCAAAAAGGATAGAAGAAACCTTGAACAACAAACTAAAAGAAAAAGAAAAAATGTGTAAAAACCTAGAAGCTGAAGTTGCATCTCTAAAAAGAAAATAAATCAAGTCAATAAAAGTTTGCAAAGCTATCAAATTATTGACATCATCCTCAAAACTCAAAGATATCAAGATGACAAAACTAATCTTGGCTTCAAAGGTGAATCATCAAGTTTAAAAGAGTATACTAATGAAACAAGTCCAAAAAGATATGTTGGTGTCCTTTGAAATTATCCAAAAAAGGAGAAGTTTTTTAATCTAGGATAAAGATCCTTTTAGAACACTCCAAAGGATGAAAAAAGTCTTCTCCAGAAAAGAATGTTACATTAAGTCAATGCTAACTAAAAGAGGTATCAAACTATCTTTCTTGGCATTTGTTTCTATTGTAAGAATTTTGGTCACCAAGCTAACCATTGCAAGGCTCATAAAGAGGATTGTTGAAGAACATATGAGACCAATTATCAAAATAAATTGGTTGATTCATTTTGACAAGAATTCTCCAAATGTAATAATCTAGATCGTGAAGCACAAAATTGCCCACTTATACTAAAACAGAAAGGTTGGAAAAGAAAATATACTACAGATAAATGTGATCTAGCCTTGCATGCACAAAATGAAGAAAACAAGAGGTTTGTAGATAGAAAATGTTCCAAGTACATGACTGGTGACCGAAATAAGTTCATCTCACTAAACAAGAAGAATGGAAATGTATCTTTTGGAAGTGGATTTGCTAAAATTACAGTGGAAGGTACAATAAACCTCGTAAATGGAAAGCGTAAAGCACAAAATGCACTACTTTTTGAAGGACTGAAGCATAATCTTCTAAGCATAACCAGATTTGTGATCAAGGAAATGATATCATCTTCAATGCAAGGAATTATGAGATAAGAAATACTTCTTCAGGAAAAATTGTGGGAAAAGGAGTAAGAACATTAGACAATGTATATGTCCTTAGCGAAATTCAAGAAAAAAATGTTGCATAATTCAAGAAGATGAAAGTTGGTTATGGGACAAATGGTTAGGACATTTGAAATTTGACAAATTCGGTGAAGATCAACAAATCACAAGAAGTAAGAGACATTCCTATAATTTCAAAACCTAAAAAGGTTATTTGTGCTCCATGTCCACATGGTAAGAAGAAAAGGACTAGGTTCAAAACCCAGGAATCCTCTACATCAAATCCTTGTTAGAAAAATTATATATTACAGAGCAATGGAACACATAAAATATTGCAAAAATATAAGCACAGAAAATGCATAAAATAAGAGAGACACAGATATACATGGTTCACCCAATTTGGGCTATATCCATGGAGAAACAATTAGTTCTTCCTATTATATTATCCAAAAAACTGAAGAGATACAACCTACAACTGATCCATTGTAATTCCCTCTTCACTCTCTCTCAATCTCCTCTCTCTTTCTCACTCAGAATACAGATCTACACAGACACAATACAATTCCCTCATATATAGTGAAGGTTTTCCTTCTACGGAAGAAAACCCTAAATTAAACATAAATTTTATAGTTAGATCTCCGTGTAATGAACGACCCAGATTGACTACGAAATTACAAGATTTTACAAGGCAATTTTACATCTATTTTTAGCTTAGGGGGTGCTTCCCTTTGATCCCCTGCCAGGGGGGGCTCCAAATAATTGTTGTCATCCCCCCTGGCAGCATACATTTTACGAGTAGTGTTGCTGCCACATTACAAATTGGGGTCCAATGCGGCGAAACCTCTAAATAAAGAAGATAATCAGGCTCCACACCCAACAATCTCCCACTTGGAGACTCATTATAGCAACCTCGCCACTGCTTCATTTGTTGGATAATGGCTCCGCTTTGGACTTGGATGTTTCTCACCTTCTTCATCATACTTGAAGACTAATTGAAATTGAGCAGAATCTCAGTTTCTCCCTAGTTACAACTTTTGTTAACATATCTACAAGATTCTAGTTAGTGTGTATCTTTTCCAGCTTCAATTGTCTATCTTCCAACACTGATTGTATGAAATGTTACTTGAGCTGTATATGTTTAGTCTTGTAATGAAATGAAAAGTTCTTTGCAAGATGTATGGCACTCTGGCTGTCACTGTATAACCTGCCCAAATCCTTCTTCTTACCCAATTCATCTAGAAACCTTTGTAACCAAATCATTTCTTTACTAGCCTCTGTAGCAGCAACATACTCTGCTTCTATTATTGAGAGTGCAACAACACTTTGTAGTTTTGAAACCTTGCTGACAGTTTTTCCACCTACAGTAAACGCATACCTTGTTGTGCTCCTCCTATTATCTCTATCACTCGCCATATCT
The DNA here is from genome assembly GCA_000404065.3 of Pinus taeda. Taxonomy (NCBI): domain Eukaryota; kingdom Viridiplantae; phylum Streptophyta; class Pinopsida; order Pinales; family Pinaceae; genus Pinus; species Pinus taeda. The sequence continues at coordinate 31,562 of APFE030496328.1, forward strand.
ACATCAACATATCCCTATAGAGAAATTTTTGAACCACCAAATAATAATTCTTGATTTGTGGTACCTCTCAAATACCTGAGAATCCACCTCACCACCATCCAATGTTATTTTCCTCCATTGTTCATGTACCTGCTTACAAGTCACACTGCATGTGCAAAATCAAGCCTTGTGCAAACCATTGCATATATTAAGCTTCCAACTGCTGATGCATATGGAACTTTAGACATATAAGCCATTTCTTCCTGAGTCTTGGGACACACGTCCTTACTTAGTTTGAAATGGCTAGCCAAAGGTATACTAGCTATTTTTCCATTCTGCATATTAAATCTTTTCAACACCTTTTCTATGTACTCACTCTGAGACAATGTTAATTTTATATTCTTCCTGTCTCTAGTTATTCTCATACCAAAGATTTGTTTTGCAGCACCCAAATCCTTCATTGCAAATGAGTTTGTCAATTTTATTCTGAGCACATTTGTTCTATGCATGTTATAACTTGCAACAAGCATGTCATTTACATACAATTACAATATACTTTAGCTGCCATAATTTTTCCTTTTGAGATAAATACAATGATCAGAGTGACATCTAGTATAACTTTTTTCAAACATAAACCTGCCAATTTCAGATACCACTACCTTAGAGCCTGTTTTAAGCCATACAAGCTCTTGTTCAACCTGCACACTAGTTTCTCCTTCCCTTTTACCTCATATCCTTGTGGCTGCTACATATATATCTCTTCCTCCAAATCCCCATGGAGAAAGGTTGTCTTTACATCTAACTGTTCAAAATGAAAATCTTTAGCTACTGCTAGACTTAAAATAGTTTTGATTGAATTCATTTTAACAACAAGAGAAAATATCTCATCAAAGTCTATACCCTTTTTCGATGCAAACCCCTTCACCACAACTCTAGCTTTATACCTTTTCTACCTCCGTCTTCTTCCTTCAACCTATAAACCCATTTATTTTGCAATGTTGTTTTACCTACAGGAAACCTAACTAAGTCCCAAGTCTCGTTATGTGCTAAGGAGTTAATCTCTTCTTTCATGGCTTACTCCCTCTTCTTCCTCATTTCTACCTGCACCGTTTTTTCATAACATCCTAGTTCACCAAAATCAGTCAATAATACATAATAAAATGAAGGAGAGTATTGTTCAGGGGGTCTACTTATCCTAGTAGATCTAACACAACTTTCAGGTGTTTGAGGTTCTTGTTGTTGTTTTCGTTGTTGCTTTTTTTGTTCTGGATATTGATCATTATGATTTTTAGGCACCTTCACTTTTTCTGTGATCTCATTAAGCACTGTGTATTCTCTGTTTTCTTTTTCTTGTTTCTTTTCCTACATCTGATCCTTATACAAAACCTTTTCATTGAATATGACATCTCTGCCTAATGATTTTGTGTTTTTCATAATCATAAAAGTGATAACCAATATCATTAACACCATATCCAATAAAGGTACATTTCTTTGATTTTTCCTCAAGATTTGTTTTATTTTCTTTATTAATGTGGACAAAGGCTTCAAAATCAAAAGTCTTTAAAAATGAGTAGTTTAACTTTTTACTTGTCTATGCCTCTTCTGGAATACCACCATCCAAGGAACTTGAAGGCCCTCTGTTTATTAGATAAATAACAATATCTACAGCATCTGTGCAAAATTGTAAAGGCAATCCTATATGCAATCTCATGCACCTTGCACGCTCCATGATTGTCTTGTTCTTCCTTTCTGACACACCATTTTCTTGTGGTGTTCTTAGAACTGTCTTCTCTCTGTGAATTCCATTCTTTGAACAGTTCCTATCAAACTCTTTGCTTCAATATTCACCTCCATTGTCTAATCTGAGACAATTCAACCTTTTTCTTGTCTCATTTTCAACCAAAGTTTTCCATTTCTTGAAAGTATCAAATACATCAAATTTATTTCGAGTACAATAAATCCAGGTTTTTTTGGTTGCATCATCAATAAAAGTAACATAATAACGAAAGCCACCGAGAGATGATACTTGAGTAGATCCCCATACATCTATATGCACAAGTTCTAATTTTTTGTTCTTCTTTTCTTTCCCAACCCTGAGGAATCTGAATCTATTATGTTTTCCATAAACATAATTCTCATAGAATTTTAAATCAACATGCTTCAAACCTAACAAAAACTTTCCTGAGTGAAGAATTTTCATCCCCTTCTCACTCATGTGCGAAAGCCTGTGATGCCACAATGTTGTATCTTCTTTTGTAAATGTTAAAGCATTAACAAAATTAGAAATACCATTGCATAAATACAATGTACCAACCTCTTCTCCTTTTGTTATTACCAGGGCTCCATTAGTGACCTTCCATGTTTTATCTGTAAAAGTAGTCACACAACCTTCACCTCCCAACTACCTTGTTGAAATGAGATTTTTCTTCAGATCTGGAACATGCCTTACCTCCTTCAATAGCCATTTATTTCCATTATATTTTTTTATGAAAATTGTACCCATTCTAATGATTTTATAGGGTTTATCATCATCCAATCGAACCTATCCAAAATCTCCTTGAACATAATCATGAAAATATTTCCTATCAGGTGTGGCATGGAATGAGGACCCTGAATCTACCACCTAGTCATCCATAATATTTTCTAATGAAAGAATCAAAGCATCTTGCAACATATCACCTGTCACATTTGCTTCATGATTGTTTTCTTGTTGCGTGTCTCCTTCTTTTCCCTTTTGAGACTTATAGTCTTTCTTCAAGTTTCCTTTCTTCCCGCATTTCCAGCACACTATTCCCAATCTGGACTTGGATCTTCCTTTCCTTGACTTACTGTGATATCCTAGGCTCTTTCCTCTTTCCATTTTTCTTCCCCCAGTCTCTGTAGTTAAAGAATTACTTGATGTCTCACCCGATCTTTTCCATCACATTTCCTCGCTAGGGATTGCATTGAAAACATCATCAAAGTTTAAAGTACTAGATCTAGAGACAGAGTTACTAATGGCCATAACTAAACCATTCCAACTTTCTGGCAATGAGCATAGAAATAACAGAGCCCTAACTTCATCATAAAAAGTTACCCCTACAGAACTTAGCTAATTGGTAACTGTATTAAATTCATTTAAATGATCAACGACATATCCACCTTATGACATCTTCATATTAAATAAATGCTTCATAAGAAATACCTTAATTGAGGCCGTTGGCTTTTCATATAGTTTGTCCAATGCCGACATTAAACCCTCTGTTGGCGTTTCGTTTGAAATGTTAAAGCCTACCGATGCTGCTAGGCACAACCGTATTGTTCCAAGTGCCTTTCTGTCATGAATATCCCATTCTGTGTCTGTCATACTCGTCGACTTCTTTTTCTTTCCACTAAATGGTAGGTACAGATGTTTCTGATATAGATAATCTTCCATCTGCATCTTCTATAGCTGGTAGTTTTGACTGTTAAATTTTTCGACCCTAAACCTACCATCTTCTGCCATTGCTCCCACTCGAACCAGAAACCCTTCTCTCCTGTGAGTTTATCAACGAAATAGACCTTTGGCTCTGATACCAGTTGTTAGAAAAATTATATATTACAGAACAATAGAACACATAAAATATTGCATAAATATCAACACAGAAAATGGATAAAACAATATAGACATAGATATACGTGGTTCACCCAATTTAGGCTACCTCCACAGAGAAACAGCCAGTCCTTCCTATTATATTATCCAACAAACTTAAGAAATACAACCTACAATAAATCCAATGTAATTCCCTTTTCGCTCTCAATCACCTCTCTCTTTCTTTCTTAGAATACAGATCTACATAGATGTAATACAATTCCCTCATATATAGTGAGGGGTTGCCTTCTATGGAAAAAAACCTTAAATTAAACATAACTTCTACTATCAGATCTTTGCCTAATGAATGTCCCAGATTGAATACAAAATTATAGCATTTTAGAACTATAGTCAAATGCGGCAATACCTCTGAATAAAGAAGATAAGTAGGCTCCACACCAAACAAGATCATTCATGCAGATCTATGTGGACCTACTAGAACTCCAACTCTACAAGGAGGAAGGTACTTTGTTCTATTTATAGATTATTATACTAGAATGATGTGGGTATTTTTCGTAAGGTTTAAATTAGAAGCATTTGAATATTTTAAGAATTTTCAAGCCCTTGTCAAAAATGAAAAAGAATAAAAAATCAGGTGTCTTAGAATAGATAGATGTGGATAATTTACTTAAAAAGATAATTTACTTCAAAAGAATTCAATGAGTTATGTGAAGAATATGGAATAAAAAGGGAACTTTATGTTTTTACAACTCAACAACAAAATGGAGTGGTTGAAAGAAAAAGTGGGCCTGTACAAAATACTACAAGAACAATGTTGGTTACAGCTGATTTACACCCTAAATTTTGGAGAGAAGTTGTTGGGGCAGTAGTATATGCTATGAATAGAGCTCAACTTTCAACACATAGTGAAAAAACCCCATATAAATTATGGAAAGGGAGACCTACTTCGATAAAATATTTTCGAATATTTGGGAGAAAATGCTTTATGAGAATTAATGATGATTGTCTATGAAAATTTAACTCTTCAGTTGATGAAGGAATATTTCTTGGGTATTCCACTCGACAAAAAACCTACAAATGCTACAAAAACCAACTACGAAAAATAGTTGAAAGCATTGATGTAAAGATTGACAAAGCCCTTCCTAAAAAGGAAGTCAAATTTAGTGAAGAAGATTTTGTTCTTGCAGAATTTGAAGATGATTCTACAAAAGAAGAAAAGGAGGAAGAAAGACAAAAGTAATATTCTAAAACTCCATCAAGAGTAAAATTCATTCAAAAGCATCATCTGAAAGAACAGATTATTGGTGTTGTAGATGATGGAATACAAACCCAAAGAAGGATGAAAAATACACCAAAAAGGAGTGATACTTCCCTACTATCTATGATAGAACCAACAAATTTTTCCCAAGCTACTAAGGATCCTCTTTTGATAAAATCTATGGAAGAAGGAATGTATCAAATCGAAATGAATGAAACATGGGAGCTAGTGCCTCATCCAAAGGATAAAATATTATTGGAACCAAGTGTGTTAAAAAAAAATGAATAAGATGGACAGATAATTAGAAACAAAGCAAGGTTGGTATGCGAAGGATATTCACAAGTTAAAGGAATTGACTTTGAAGAAACCTTTTCCCCTATAGCTCAGTTGGAAGCTATAAGAATTTTCTTGGCATTTCAATAATTTTCAAATTTTATCAAATGGACATCAAATCAACCTTTCTAAATGGTGAAATAAAGGAATAAGTTTCCATGGAACAACTAGAAGGATTCGATTTAGCTAAAGGAAAATATTTTGTTTGCAAGTTGAGGAAGGCCTTGTATGGGATAAAACAAGCTCCAAGAGTTTGGTATGCTAAACATGATCATTATATAAAATAAGAAGGCTTTAGAAGAGGAGTAGCTGGAAGCAACCTTTACATGAAGATATATAAAAATGGATTATTGATCACACTTTTGTATGTTGATGACTTGATATTTTTCAACAAAAATGATGAGATGCATCTTGAATTTGCCCAAAATATGTCTAAGGATTTTGAGATGTCAATTATTGGTGAAGTATCCTAGTTTCTTGGAATTCAAATAAATCAAACTAAAGTAGGGTTTTTCATATCAGAAAACAAAATATCTTAGAGACATTCTCAAGTGATTTAGGATGGAAGAATGTGCTATTATGAGCACACCTATGACTACAAGTTGCAAGTTGAGTAAAGATGATGAATCACCTTGAGTAGGTGCTACTCTTTACAGATTAGTGATTGTAACACTTGTATATTTGACAACTTCATGACCAGACATTATGCAATTAGTAGTAATGGTGGCAATATTTCAGTCAACTCCTATAGAATCCCATTTAATGGTATTAAAAATATTTCTTAGATATCCGAAAGGAACTCCTAATTATAGACTATGGTATCCTAAGAGAACCACACTTACCTTAACAACATATACTGATGTTTATTGGGAAGGAAGCATAGATAATAGAAAGAGAACTAGTCAGAATGCATTCTTCATGGGAGATTGTCTTCATGAGAAATTATGTTTGAATTTTTATAGTGATAATTCCACGATGAGAAAATATATAATCAGAAGACAGAGTTCCTCGACTTCTCCCCGTTTGGTGTCTCTTATCAATATGCTATAAATATCATATAGAAATTTAAACAGAAGAAGAAATACTTTAGATCCGTAAATCTGAGGCAAGGGAAAGGCACCCCCAAACTGCAAAAAAAAGGATGAAGAAAAGGTGGGTGACCCATGAAAACCCAGCAAAGTTGGAAGAAAATAATAACAACATGAAGAAGAAGAAGGAAACAGGGAAATAATGTGATTTCAATAAGATCCCCACTTAGAACACAAGTGAGTGTCGATCCAAGCAGCCACTGGTGGCCAAGCTGAAGGTTTCCAAATCAAGTGCATGTTCTGACTCTAAGTCAAGAACTAACAAGGGGAATGATAAAGCAAAGAAGATTATGAATGTAGGGCCTAGTTACATTGTTTCCACCACCAACATCGAGAAGGATGAGCCTAGGGATCAACAGGAGGGGGAGTGGCTCTTCAACTCAGAGATATGGGTGAAGGGTTCTCTTATGCAATTCATTGTCAATAGTGGGACCCAAAATAACCTCATTTAAGCAAAGGTCATGAGGCGGTTGAGCCTACCATCCACACCACAGCCGTAGTCATACACCATCGGGTGCTTCACCAAGGGTGAGATCTCTACGTCAGCCAATAATCTCACCTTCCCTATAACATCAAGCCCTTCATAGATGAGGTATTGTGTGATTTTGTTCCTCTTGAAGTTTTTGATGTATTATCAAGACAACCATAATTATGGAAGTGTCATGCTATGTATGAGTCTAAGCCTCGCATTGTCATTATCTCTTTGAGAAACAAGTTATACAGGATACCAAAGGTAGCACCACCTACCACCATCTCTTTAATCTCTACAAAGCAATTCAGTAAGATCATTTACTAGACCAGGAAATTTTTCTTCCTTATGATTCGGCCTCATGGCAAGAAGAATATTGTGGCTACATCCGTAACCTCTAGACTAGGCTTCTCCGCATGGCAATAGCAGATGGATAAGGTCATGGAAGACTACAAGAGCATATTCACCTCACACACAGGGGTACCCCTACTCTGCCAGGTCAAGAATTCCATCGATTTGACCTCGGTCGAGCCACTACCCAACAAACTGATCTACCGATGCTCTATTTTGGAGAATGGTGAAATTTAGAGGCAGATTCAGGAGCTATTATAGAAATGGCACATAAAGCCTAGTTCATCACCCCGTGGAAGCCCAATCATGTTGGTACAGAAGAAAAATGGCACCTAGAGAATCTATATTGATTATCGATTGATAAATAAGATCATTTTCTGTAATAGGTATCCAATTCCACAGATTGATAACATTATGGACCAGCTCAAGGTGGGAAAATATTCAGCAATATTGACTTGAAGTCTAGGTACCACCAAGTACCAATTGAACCCTCTCATGTGTGGAAGACTACCTTCAAATCAAATGAGGGCCTTTTCGAATGGTTGGTCATGCCTTTTGGATTGACGCATACCCTCGTAACCTTCATGCCGTTGATGGAATACATCTTGCAACCTTTTTCCAAATCTTTCATGTTAGTGTACCTAGATGACATATTGATCTTCAACCGGAGTTGGGAATAGCACATAGACCATATCCAACAACTCCCCTAAACCTTACAACAACACAAATTTTGTGCGAATTTGGAGAAATGCACTGTTTGTATAGCCCGAGTTCATTATCTAGGGTACCTCATTAATGAGCATGGTGTGCATGTGGACCCAACCAAGATAAAACTTATTCAAGATTGGCCAACCCCAACTACTCTAACAGAGCTCCGCAACTTTCTGGTTCTTGCCAAATTTTTATCACATGTTCATGTTGGGATTCTCTCATATCACCTGTCCTTTGAGTCAAGTCGCCAAGGGTGGAGAAAAATAAACTTTATTTTGGTCTAAATCCCAATAAAAGGCATTTTTCAAGTTAAAGCATCACCTTTGCTCTACACCAGTGCTCACTAGGAAAAATTTTAACGATGGAAAATTATGTGGAAGTTTAAAAATGTTTATCAAATCTCACTAGTCACTAATATGCAAACAATAAAAATTTTATTGATATATTTGTAAAATTATTCAAATTTTTAATGGTTATATATATAGTCTTTATATAATGTTGGTGATTTGTAAGGTAAAATTATTTTATATTGTAAAATTTGGGAAAATCATTTTTATAAAAAATGGAAATTGGCGAATCATTTTTGTGTAAAAGTCATGGAAAATTAACCCACCTACAAATATTAGCCCCTAAAATTTTCTAAGGTGCTCACATTACTAGACCTGCAACAACCATTTGAAATTGAGACAAACACCTCCGAGTATGTGATTGGTGCATTTCTTACGCAAAAGGGGTACCCTGTGGCATATCACAGTGAGACACTTTCAGATACAATCTAAAAGTATCCCACTTATGACAAAGAGATGTATTCTATTGTGCAGGTATGCTAACAATGGAAGCACTACGTTTTGGGGAAAGAAACAATCGTCCACATAGATCACTGGCCCTTGTAGTTCATATAGACACAAAGGAAGTTGCAGAATGATTGCCATCAGAAATGTTCCACATATCTGCAACATTTCCATTTGAACATCAAGTATAAAAAGGGAAGCACCAATAATGTTGCAAACTATCTCAACCAATCCCTTGTCATGGCGATGACCACTATGCTCGACTCTTGTGGGCACAAGACTTAGGGATGGCTGAATATTTACAAGAGTGATCTAGAATTTAGCAACACCTACGAGATGCTCCTCGACAATAAGAAAGTTCCAAATTTTCTCCTCCAGGGTGCACTGTTATGCCACATGGGGTACCTTTGTGTTCCTACGAGCGAGCCTGCTAAGATGATTTGGGAAGCACAAAATAGTTGGATTGCTGGACACTTCGGGGTAGAGAAAATTGTGGCAATAATACAGAAGTATTTTCATCGATCGGACCTTCGAAAGGATGTTGGGAAGTACATCTGATCCTACACTTCCTGCATCATTACTAAACGAACAATCAAGAAGCAAGACCTATATACTCCTCTTCCTACTCCTAGTCAATCTTGGGAATCCATCTCCATGGATTACATGTCAAGCCTTCTTTCTAATAAGCATTGCAATGACTACATTTTCGTGGTCATCGATAGATTCTCTAAGATGACCATTCTGGCACCCAACAAAAATAGTATCACAATATAAGCCACTACTAAGCTTTTCTTTGAATGAGTGTGGGTACATTTTGGGATCCCACAATCCATTATCTTAGATTGGGGCAACAAATTCCTGCGTATGCTTTCGTCAAGCCTCTTCTTGATGCTAGATACCATGCTCACTAAATTCATGACCTTCCACCCCCAAACTAATGGCCAAATAAAGGTCGTCAATAAGATGATTGTGCACATTTTATGCATGTACAACTCGAATAATCCACACACATGGGATGAAATCCTCCCTTATGTCTAGCACAACTACAATAGAGCTCTCCATAGCTGCACTAGCCACAACCCTTTTTATGTCCATTGTTGTGGCCATACCATTGCAGCTACTCAAGCACATTCGACTCATGTCCATTTTGAAGTTGACTGGGCTAACAACTTCATTGAGCACATTCAACACATCTACAAGTAGGTCCATGAATATTTGACAGAGCTAATGCTAAGTACAAGCAATGTCATGATCAACATTGAGTTCCACACAAATCCTAGCTGGGTGACAAATTTTGATTACATTTGTAGAGCATGTCGTTGGGACCCATCGTAAGCTTTACCCGCTCTAATATGGATCGTACACCATCACTAATCCGGTAGGGGAAAATGACTTCGAGCTCAACATTCCATCGTTCCTTAGTCTACAACCAATATTCAATGTGGACCAGTTGTGACCATACTTTCCTCCATTGTTGGACACATCTGACATCACAGACTAGATGACACTAATAGAGCTCAACGAAAGTTGCATTGAGAAGGCCACAATTGATAGGATCATGGTCACACAAAATAAGAATAGTAACCAATAGATGATATAACTATATCATGTTGTCGAAGTAGGCCAACTCCTTCACCAGGGCAAGTGGTTCACCAGGGACCAAGTTCAATAGAAATTTCCTCACTTCATAGAGGCTCTGGAAGGAATGGAAACCATTTCTTTCTAAGGGGGAGGACTGATACAGGTGGATATTTGTTGCCACCATCTTATTACATCCAAACCTCGATTCAGTTCTGTCCATTTCCATAATTATAGTAGCATTTACTATTTTTAGCAGTTTTTAGGTCTTGAACTTCTGGAGCTATTTTGACCCCCTAAACTACTTTTTTTAGTTCCACATAAAGCCTATATTAAATCCTATAGTTCTCATAGAGATCTTTCCAACGAGGTATCATACACACCAAACAGAGATCATATGACCAAGTTACGACCCTAAGAAATTAGCTGCCCAACTAACCCCAAAGGGGCCCAGAAACTCTTGGTGTTTCATCTCCTGGTGTTAGGTTTATGGTTTTTTAGGGTTTTCCCTTGTTGTTCAATAATAAAAAGGCCCTTGAGCCTCATTTTAACACAGTTTAAATGCATGCAAATTCCACATCTCTTCTTAGAGATAAGTTATCATCACCCGAGCTAGTCTATTTCCATTCTGTATGTAAGCATATTTCGTTTCTTTGATATTAATGAAATGAAGTTTTATTTATGCTGCATTTTTGTGTTTATGTGTATATTTGTATTTTGTTGTGTCCCTGCATAAGTCTGGATCAAAAGATTATATTTTTTGAAAATATTATTTATATGTATAAAAAGCATCAAGAAATGAATTTCAAAATTACTATAATTGTGATGATTTAAGAGGCTAAGAACGTCAATATTGTAATAGATAGAATTGAGTTCTAATTTGGTTATACACATGGTACTCTAGGAGAGAGTGTCTTTCATATTCAACCCTTTTAGTGTCACAAAGATGACAACTACTTGCATCCCATGGTGTTTTGGGAAAAGTCCAATCATAGTTTCATTATGTAGCTCATGGGAGTTGTTTCATATCTTAGCAATGTTGTTTTTCTTCTTTGACCTAGTCATAACTAAAAGATACTTCTGATCATATAGATTAAAGTTAACCCCCCCTTTATTTTTTAAGTCTTTATTATACCACACATTCTCCTTGAATTTGGACAATAATATTTTTAATATTATGAATAAGATGTAAAATAGCAATTTTTTACATTTTTAATAATGTAACTAAAATTTGTTGTTTTGATAAAATTCTCAATACCAAAATTCAATATCTTAATAATATATTGTTGATAATTATGATTAGAGTTTAAAATAATATTTGAGATGTTATTATTCTTTATATTATTGTCCAAACACCTTGAGTGGGTCTAATGTTTAAGAGCACGTATTTTCCAGGTTCAAAAAGAGAAGAAAGTGCAGTTTCGTAGATTTAGCAGTCAAATCATTAAGTGAAAGTAAGTCCCTTGTCCCACAAACAAAAAGATCTCACACACTAAGTAGGTCCCTTGTCCTACAAACAAAGAGATCTCACATACTAATTTAATATTTAATTATATCACTAGATCGTAACTTTAAAATCACATAATAATAATTATTATTATTTATATTATTAATTTTATTTTTAAAGTTAAATAACTAACGATAAAAAAAATTTGAGGAAACTAGAATAGAATATATTGGGTTTAATATATTTAAAGTAGTTATTTTATGCTTTGTGATGGATGTCTATGTCATGAGATGTTGAGATGTTAATGAAGTTTATTCTATAATAATAAACATGCATTTCACTTTCCTCCTTCGCCCTTATAATTGAGTGTGTTTTATGATAATGAAGGATGCATCACTTTTCTCGTTGGCACTCATAGTGGATTAATACTATAGAATAGCTCAACAAAAGATATTGGGAACTTTTCTGGTTTGCACGTGAATTTATTAACAATATAAAATAAATTTAGCATATTTTATTATATTATTATTTATATTATTATTAATAAGTAAATAGTGGTTAGATTTAAGATTTTTGTTATTTATAATGTAGATATTGGATTTTCGGATTAATCAGATTATTATTAATCACACTTTTACGATTGATTCAACTAATGTGGTTCTTCCTCAGGATAAAGTGAGAAATCACTAGATTTTTCGGATTAATCACATCGTTAGGATTGGGTCCACGTTTTGAACCAACTAATGTGGTTCCTCCTCAGGATAAAGTGAAAGATCACCATATCTTTCGGATTAATCACATCGTTAAGATTAGATCGATGTTTCTAACCAACTAATATTTTCATCCTCAAAACAAAGTAAAAAATCAGAAAAAATAAATAATATAAATGCATCATTCCCCATAGTTAACGGTTAAATATTAAGCAATTACTTAAAAAAAACTATACCAATATAGTTAACCGTGGAATATTAAGCCATTACTAAAAAGAAGCCTATGCCCAACTTAATTAATTAATATGATCCAACAGCATCTGTCCGCCCACCTTGTCGGACGAAGAACTCGGCAAAAGCGTTTCAGACATGCCCAGGGATTTCGCCATTAGATTGGAAGCACACATGTCCAGCTTAGCTTATTTGTGCTATAATTTTGACGATTTTTTCGTATATATTTTTTACAATTTCGTTAAAATTTAGTACATTTTTCTTGATTTACAAATTAAATTTGAGTTAAAAACTTTTCACAATTTAAATACCCAAAATTTTTCATAACATTAAATCATATGTACAGTCATTTAAACCATAAAATAAAATATAATATTTAGAAAGAAAAAAAGATGACGTAAGAGAATCTCAACAGCCCTGTGGAAATCCGATAAAATCGGTGGCATCGATTTTCTTGCCACTAAGCACTTTATTTTTTTAAAACGGATTTGATTTGGGAGGAGATTTTCTTCCGAGAATCGTGCCAGTTCCCTTGCACCGTCGATCAACATATCATCCGTGGGTTAACAATCAAGCGGGGCCATTCATCATTGAGCTGTGCTCAGAAGATCTCCGTCCCCTGATCCTTTTCTCACACCCACGGTTAACCATAGTTTCATATATCTTCCTTCTCTCACACCCACGGTTAACCATAGTTTCATTATATCTTCCTTCTCTCACACCACACAGGTAACCATAGTTTTATATATATATATATATATATACACTCTGCCTATTCGTTTGTGGTGTGAATAAAAGTTTGCTATTAAATCTTTTATGTTTGGGCTTAATATTATAAAATTTTTGTAGCATTTTTATTGCGTAGATTTTATAGTTTAAATTGGTCATTTCAAAAAAAATTGGATAGAACAAAATTGACTATTAATTCTTTCATGTTTGGGTTTAATATTATAAAAATTTTGTAGCATTTTTATTGTGTAAATTTCATAGTTTAATTTGTCATAAAAAAAAAACTTTTAATTGAAAAATATGGCTAAAAAAACCAAAATATGAAACTTTTAATATAATTAAGACCAATATTATATAATATTTTTAAATTATATATCTATATATATATATATATATATTATTTTAAATTTATTAAATATTTTAAATTAGTTAGTTGATTCAAATGATCATTCTTATTATTATTATTTATTGTTTTTTTTTTCCTTTATTCTATTTTAATTATGTTATTTTCAAATAAAGTATCATATTCACCATGATACAATATCAAAGTTTTAATATATATAATAATATGAAATTATTTGTATGACTATTATATTATATTACTATTAATACTTTTTTTACTTATTTTATAAATTTTTATTTAATTTTGTAGGTCAGTTTTTTTTTTTTTTACATTTTTTTTTACTTTTTTTGTTTTTTACTCGCCTAAAAGATTATATTGTAACCCGACATTAATTTGGCCATTTATTGATAATGACAGATCAACTTTGAAAGCATTTAGTTAATTTATGGAATTTATGGTACTACCATAGATTATATATATATATATATATTATATATTACTATATATATATATTATTTTAAAAACAATAGGCGAAGGGAAGTTCTTGGAGAAAGGGAGATTTTGCTTTTCCTTTTATTTTTTTAGTATTTCTAGCCTTAAAAGATATATTATGAACCCCACATTAAATATTTGGCCAGTTTATTGATGACGACCAGATCAATCTTTGAAAGCATTTAGTTACATTTGTGGTCACAACATGAATTTTATTTATTTATATATATATATATTACAAAAAGCGTAAGTCGAAGGAAGTAATTCTTAGAGAAAGGGGAGATGCACGGAGAGTAGACCATTTGTTATTTATATATATGAAACTTTATGTTTATGTTCTATGAGAAAAGATGAAAAGATGGATAGGTAAGCTCACATTAAGGAGGTAAGGTGAATCTTTGAAGGCTTTTGATTAGATTGTGGTAATAATAAGTAGATTAGTTTTTTTAACAAAAATATAAAAAAGGAAAAGAAGACCTAGAGAAAGAATACGAAGAAGAAGATATAGAGAAAGAATAAGAAGAAGGGGAAGTAATTTTTTGAGATAAATGGAGAGTGGACAATTTTGTACAACACAAACATACACATATATATATGAAATCAGTGATGTTTATAGTAAAAAATATTTGAATCTATCATAGTTATTGAAACTAATAAGATTTGTATTTAGAAGATTTAAAGGGAATTTAAACCCATTAGTATATGTAGATAATTAAGAGTTTTATTTAAGGTTGTAAGGTAAATTTTGAAAGTTTAATAGAAAGAAATATTGAATTACTTTGATGAAGAAAACTTTATTTCCATCTTTTAATTACTATGGGTTTGATATGTTACATCTTCGAGTTATGAGTTTTAGGGTTTATAGTGCTCTTATTTTGAGTTGGAGGAGATGAATTCTTCGGGGAACCCTTTGTCATTGGGTGGAATTAGAACAAGCATATCCAATTGAAGAGTTAAATCTCTCATAGCTATGTTTTATGAGTAGATTTGTATGAGAAGAAATTCTAGGCAACCTAGTGCACTTGTGTATTGTTGTAGAGATTTGAAGGTGCATACAAGCGAAGGAAAATGGAATTCTCATTTTTCAAGTTTGGAAAAGTGAAAGAAAAATTGAAAATTTCAAGAGGGTATTTGAAAATAAATAAAAAAATTATGTTTGGTAGGGCTAGAACTTGAAGTAGATTATAAAGTGTGGGTGTAGGAATGAATTATAGAAGAAAAGTGAAGGCTAGAAATTTCAATTAATAAGGAATTCTGAGGAGGACTCTTCATAAGAATATTTTTTTGTGGAAATAAGGAAACGTATACTTAGGTATGAAGTAGTGGAGGAAACCCATGGAGTTTCCAAAAAATAAATAATTGGAAAACGACCAAAAGAGCCTTTCAAAAAGAGAAGAGTTTGAATATTTATTGGAGGAAACAAGTCCTTAGGGTGAATCTCTTGAGGAAATTGATTAATTTCCATCAAGAATTAATGGCCTAGAATATGTAGAGAATAATTTCATGTTTAAAAGGAGAATAAGATATGAATTCCTCTTAGTTGGGTATGTCCTACAATAATGAAGAAGATAATGAAGTGAAGGAGTGTGAGTATCGTAGTGATGGTGGTTTTATGGAGTGTGCAATAAAACAAACCAAGTTATTAGAAGATGTCCCTTGGGTAAAAATAGTTTATCTATCAATTTCTTAGATGATCAATGTCTATGTAAAACAAAAAGAAAACAAGCTAAGTATAGCAAATAATGAGGAAGACATTAATGAGTTAGTACTAGTAAAGGTTTGAGGAATGGTCTTGTGAGGAAAATTATTGGGATAGATAAGTGAGTTCCTCCATAGATTTTTGCATTATCTATAACATAATAGGGACATATCATATAATATTTCCGTCAATCTATATGCAAAATCCTTTATAAACAACTAATAATGGAGCTATAAGATGGGTGTATACCTCTTATGAGTATTGTGTGATTCTGATTGGTGTTTTTGTAGGAGATCCCACTTAAATCCTTAAATATATTGATTTAGCTCACAAAGGTACCACTTTATCTCATTCCACCTATATCCCACAAATAACAAAAAAAAAACATAAAAATATTCATTACAAACAATGTGAATGTAAGAAAAATTGTAGATCTACTGTAGATCACCCAAGAGAATCCATGTTTAAATACCTCTGCAATAAAAAACATATATTTTATGTGAAATAATATAATATATATTAATAAATGAAGAATGAAAATGCTTATACCTTGATACATTGTGATTCCTCATATCTCCTTGGCTTTAAGCTTCTCCATGGCCTAGGTTCACAAGCAAGGGAACCTATGAAACTCTATCTAATCAAGAAAGCCTCTCTCTTTTATATTTTGGCAGCATATATGATCTGTAAATTGTCGTATATATTCCACTGGACAATTCTTCACAATATATATGCAATAATATATTAAAATACTCAATTCTTACACTATTACAGTTTTATTAAAATTCTAGATCTGTAGTTTTAACTGTAATTAGTGCATGCATATGAATGGAAATTATATAGAAAATTAGAGAACGAAAAAATAAGCCCACACACACACATAAGACACAAGATATGGTATTTGGGAAACCATTTGGATAGAAAACCCGGCTGGAGGGTGAGGTTGCCTCGTTCTCTTTCTCTGTCTAGAAATATGGTTGAAGGTACAAAGAAGTAATATTTGTGGCCCGTGGGCTGCTACAATGCACAAATCCTGTATGTGTGATCTACCTCCTATCACTCCTAACTATCTTTTCTCAACTATGGAACAAAATTCTCTCAAAAGAATGGAATGCCTCTTCCTTCTATTGGTCCAATTACAACACAACCTGATAACCTACTAGTGGTTAAGTTTGACTACATGAACCCTTAACTAGAGTTATAATATAGACTATTCTCGAGTCTTTTACATAAAAAACACATGGCTAACCCATTTTCCATGAATAATGGGGTGTGGTGTGGCATCCTCCCAAACTATAGGTGTGAAAATAGGAAGGTCAACTTTTGAGCGACATAAATTTTGCGTACAGACTCTGGTTGATGCACTTATTGCATTGTTGGAATGATCTTTGTGTGTAGAATAATATGAGAGGGTTCCATAATAAGCCCCCAAAGTTTTATCTCCAAAAAACATCATTTGATGCCTCAAAACACTCCTAAAAGGTTTCAAACCTCGTTTTGCCAAACTGGGCCCTGTTGGTAAAGATGGTACCATGAGATGATTCGTCTAGTTTCTCCACTCCAAATGCATCAATACGGATGAAAAAAATATAATGACCCAATCTATATCACACCTCCCCATTTTGAGATACTTTTTCCCCAAAAGTTTTTATTGAATATACTTTTTTCCCCAAAAGTTTTTATTGAATGAGGTGACAAAATATTTCCTCCACCTTCTCTCTAGTTTGCCATTTAGCTTTTCCTAGAAGTTGTCCCATAAACCCAATTTGCCAAAGGTAATGTTGCCCCTATCTTGTAGTTCAAGACCTTTTCTATAAAACTGTGTCTTCTGTCAACTCTTCTCAAACATTTGGTTCCAAATCCTCCACAGATGGTACAACTTGTTCATCTTCTTGATCTAGCATGGAGCCTCATAGAGTTTCAAATTCTCTATATTCACAATTGAGTAAATACACATATATGATGGTAGACTAAGTCGATAGGAATTATTACCCACCTTTTCCAATATCTCAAAGGAATCGTACCTCACAGCCTTGATTTTACTATTGGCCCCTTGCAACCCCTCCTTGTTCAACTGTAGCCATACTTTGTCTCCCACCTTGAACGATTTATTTACACTTTTTTGATAATGCCTAGCCTTAAACTTCTCCTTTGACTTCTGTAATGTTTCTTGTACCTGTGTACGGATCTTCCTGATCTTCTCTTAAATTTTTCAGCCCTCAAAGCATCTCCTGTAGTATCTTCCCTCACTCCTCCTTATTTTCGATATGAAATATCCAAAACAAGAGTCAAATGGGGACTTTCCTGTAGAATTGTCGAATTATCTTTTGTAGTAATGTTTTATATATGGAATATTTTCATACTAGGTCGTTGGATGCTTCCGGTTATATCCCCTTAAAAGTTGCACCAAAGTCTTGTTGACTACTTTTGTCTGCCCATTTATCTGTAAATGGAATTTTTTCGATCTCTTCAACTTTGTGTCCATCTTCTCCCATAATGTAGTCCAGAATGCACTAAGAAATCTTGTATCCATGTCTTAAATGATGCTCCTTGGTATCCAAAAGTGCACTCAGACCTACCAAAAGAACAAGTTTGTTCCTTCTCGTCCACTAATGGTCATTTTAGAGGGCATTAGAACACACATCTTATTGAACCTATCAACTACCATGAATAGGTAGTCATATCCCTTCCTGGTTGTCAATAAACCTCCCACAAAGTCCATGGAAATGGTTTCCCAAGGATGAATGGGTATAGGTAATGGTTGATATAGACCTTGTTTCTTGTTGCTAGGCTTTCTTGTATAAAACATCATGAATCTTATTATGAACCTAGGAACCTGCTCTTGCATCTTGGGCCAACATACATACCTCTGCAAGCTAGCCACAGTCTTCCTTAAACCACACTCGCCTGCAACCTTGAAGGTGTGAGCCTCTCTAATCCGCGTTAGTTTCTCACCTTTAGGAACACAACTTATTCAACCTGTAGAGTAACCCATCCTATAGGTGGTAGTGAACTGTGTTTTCACCATCGTGCACATGACTCTGACTTTACAACTGTTGATACACCTCCTTGAAGTCCTGATCCTCTGAATATGCCTCTCTATATATATCATGGATGAATGGATCCATGTGCATAAGAGTCCCCAAATATGTAATCTTTGATGTGGGTGGCCTTGAAGGCATGCCAGTCAAAGTTTTTGTGCTACCCTTCTTATACTTGATCACCAAATGAGACTGTTGTAAAAACCCCATCCATTTGTAATGTTTGGTATGTTGTAGCTTACTCTAGGCCTGCATTTACTATAGCATATGGTGATCTCTATGGATTACTGTCTTCTTTACCATTAGATAGTGCTTCCACTTCTTCACAACTTGCACCATGGCATAGAGATCCTTTTTGTAGCTAGGGTAGTTAATAACTACCCCATGAAATACTTCATAAGGTAGAAAACAAGCCTTCCTCCATGCATCAAGACAACTCCCATAACATACACACTTTCATCTATGTCCACTTCAAAGGGTCACTACAAGTTTGGTAATGCGAGGACTAGTGCTTGATTGATCTTCTGCTTTAGCTCCTCAAAATTCTTTTGCTGACTGTTTCCCCACTAGAAACTCTTGCCACTTGTTATTATGGCATGGAGTAGTGCTTCTACTGTTGAAAATGAGACTATGAGTTTCCTCAGGTACCGTGCTACCCCAATGAAACTTTTGACCTCAAAAACATTAGTAGGCACCGACCATTTCATGATGTCCTCCATATTCGAAGGATCTATCTTCAATTCTCCTCCACAGATCACATACCCCAAATACACCAATGATTGCTATGCAAACTAATACTTCTTGAGATTTGATAGTTGTTGATGCTTATTAAATATTTCCAACACTTGTGTCAAATGTGAATATGATCCTCCCAGGTAGCACTATACATCAGTATATCATCCAGATAGACAATAACAAATGAATCTATCAAAGGGTGCAGTACATGATTCATTAATCTCATAAATTCATTTGGTGAATTGTATAGGAAAAAAGGCATAACTAACCACTCATACAAACCATTCCTGGTTGTGAAGGTGATCTTATATGTATCTTCTTATTTGAATCAAACCTGTGATATCCAAATTTCAAGTCCAAGTTGGTGAATTACCTTGCTTACTGTAACTGATCTAACATATGATCTATCTTGGATAGGGGGTATCTGTTCTTGAGCATGATTTTATTCAATGCCCTATAATCTATACACATCCACCAAGTCCCATCCTTCATTGACACAATGATGATGTATGACCCACATGGTGATGTACTTAGTCGAATAACACCTTGTTCCAGCAACTTCTGCAACTATTTCCTCACTTCACTTGCTTTTATCATAGACTACATGTATAACCCAATATTTGAAAATGGGGAGTCTCGAAATACTTGGATCTCATATTGCACTTATCTCTTAGGTGTTAACCCTTTAGGCTCTCGAAACACATCCTTGTATGCTTGTAAAAACTCCCCAAAATGTTGTTTATGCTTCTTAGTACACCCCTCTAGGGATGCCTTGCCTCTTACCGACTCCTCTTAAAAATAATAAAACATACTTCTTGCTGGAACTGATAAATTTCTTGGCTTGGCTGGCACTTACCAGTGAAATTTTTGACTTACCTTTGTGTGCATTGATGATGAAATATTTTTCATCCTTGATGTTCCGATATTGGTTGGATCTCCTCATGACTACTACATCTCGCATGTAAATGTATGAAGTCCCAAACATGAATCCACATACATCAAGGGGAACCACATCTACATCTACTTCATAAATAAAATCAACACTGATAGACAATCTAATTTTACAATGTTTTGTTACCTTTAGCTCTACATCCTTATTTACCCATCCCAATGGATATGGGTTTGGCTAATCACTAACTTACAACGCCAACTTTTTGATGAGCTCTGCTACAATGTGATTCACTTGTGATCCCAAGTCAAAAGGAGAATCAATCTTTGTCTTATTGACTTGTATCTTTATATGGAAGAGTTTGGTCGTTTCCTTCTCTTCCTATTGTTGAGGGCTACTCAAATTCACCTTCTTTTGCACCGACATATAGACAATATTCTCTTCAATGTCTGAGTTTCTTTCAACTTGGTTTCTCAAATCCATGGCCATGAGATTCTTCTTGTTATCCTTCTTCTTGTTATTTGGTTTTAGCTCTAGATGCAACTTTGAGCACTTATCCTCTGTGTGATCGTCAATGTTGTAGTGGTTGCAGTGGTTTCTTCGATCTTTGCACTAGTGTGTTGTGGCTACCATTTTTTTATCTTCTCCACCTTTTGGATTTTTCTGTGCCTCCTTAGAATCTTCTTGTTTCTCCTTCTCCTTCAATTAGCTTGAATGCACTCTTCTCAGGCCTATGTTCTCCAGGTACTGTGCCTATACACAAGCCTCGTTCACTGATTTTGGATTGAACAACATCACTTGCTCATGTAGATGGCAATGTAGACCCCCCAAATACTTGAGGAGTAAATCTAGGTTCTTGGGAGAGATATCCAACATTATATACATCTTCCTGAATTTCGTAGTTACGTGTACTCGTGCACGCTTTGGCCCGAATTTTGCTTGAAGTAATGTTATTGGATCTATTGGTCCTCTATGCACCCAATGGGATAAAATTGCGACATAATGAGGGTTTTGAAATATTCCCACTTAGTCACTCCAGGTTCTCCCTCCAACCTCATGATTTCCATGTGGATTTCCCACCAAGTTAGTGCATGGCCCGCTAATTTCTGTTGTGCAAATGATATTTTATGTCCTTCCTCAATTTGATGGATGCTGAAATAAATTTCCAGTTGTTACAACAAATGGTTTAGCTTCAGAGCATCAATCTCACCATGGTACAACTTGATATCAATTTTTCCTTCCATTTTAAACAAGGGCTGATTCACGACACTCAAACTGGGTTGATATTTTCTGGATTATTTCTTCGACAAGTTCTCCATTTCTCCCCATTCTTTTGATCCCTGTTCAAATTTGTTCTATCCATTCGAACCCCCATCTTCTCTAAATATCCCCATATTTTTATTCAAGGCCATGAGGAGGCTTATATTGTGGTTGATAGCTATGAATTGTTGTTCTAGCCACATAAACCTTGCCTCTGTAGGATCACGAGGGTCATTTATATATTCATCGACCATGATTAGGGTTTTACAATTTTCAACCCTACTGATCTAGATCCATGCAATTTCCACAAAATACTGAATGAAACTTGATATAATACGAAATGATCCCTAAACTATCGTGGATATTCCACTCAACAATTTATCATAATATATGTGATAATAATATATTAAAATACTAAATTCTTACATTATTATGATTTTATTTAAATTCTAGATTTATAGTTATAACTGTAATTAGTGCATGAATCTGAATGGAAATTATGCAAAAAAGTAGAGAATGACAAAAAAATATCATACAAACACATAAGACACATGATATGCTCTATGGGAAACCATTTAGAGATAAATTCTAGCTAGAAGGTGAGGTTACTTCGCTCTCTTTCTCTATCTAGAGATATGGTTATAGGTACAAACAGGTAATGTTTGTGGCTCGTAGATTGCTATAGTGCACAAATCCTCTGTATGTGCTCTACCTCCTATCTCTCTTGGCTATATTTTCTCAACTATGGAGCTCTCGAAAGAATGGAATGCCTCATCGTCCTAGTGGCCCGATTATAACACAACCTGATGGCCTACTAGTGGTTAACTTTGACTACATGAACTGTTAACTAGAGTTATAATATAGAATCTTCTAGAGTTGTTTACATAAAAAAAGCATGGCTATCCCCTTTTCCATGAATAATGAGGGCTGATGTGGCATCCTCCCAAACTATAAGTGTTAAAACAAGAAGGTCAGCTTTTGAGTGGCATAAATTTTTCATACGGACTTCGATTAACGCGCTTCTTGCACCATTGGAAATATCTTTGACTGTAGAATAGCATGATAAGGTGCCACGTTAAAGAGAAAAAAAATTATGCCCCAAAACGCATCGTTTGATGCCTCAAAATTCTTCTAAAATCTTTCAAACCCCGTTTTTCCAAACTAGGTCCCGCTGGTAAAAATGATCCATGCGCTGATTCCTCCACTTTTTCCACTCCAAAAGCATGGATATGGATGAAAAACACTATAATGATCCAATCTGGATCAATATAGGTACCTGTGTATTTTCCCATTGCCTCTCCATTAGGAATGACTTCATTGAATATACTTGGTGAGGATGTAAGAGGATGATTCCTAGTGAATTCAAGTCTAGTAAGTGTTCCCGAGTCCATTAAATTAGGTACTACAACTCTCTCTAATTTACATCCTTGGAAATGACCAAATATAGAAGCCACGAATGGTCACTAGTCCTTGCTAGGGTGTAGAAAGTGATTATATGTTGTTGATGAGGTATAAGAAGTGATGCATTGCTCCTTGTGAATGAACCAAGAGTGATGGATAACTTAATTTCTTCCTAGAGTACACACTTAATGTTTAAACATGGTAGATGGAAAAGTACCTCAATATGATTTTAGGGTGAAAAGTAAGCTTGCAATAGATTCCTTCTAATGTGTGAGGTCAAAAGAGAGGCTGATGGTGAAAATACATTACAATAGTACAAATGTCATGGTGGGACAAGGAAGAAGAAAAATATCAAAGAACTGATGAAGAGTTACAACAACTCATCAGCCAATCATATAATTCATCCTCAAGGTGAGAATACACATGCTTGATAAAAGAGATAATAAATCATAGCCACCAAGAGAATACAATTTGTATCCATGTAATAATAAGTAAGACCATTTAAAAAATGTTCAAGGTGGTCCATTTCATCAAATGAGATCATAACCATGACAAAATACTACATGGATGTATGCCATAGTATATTAGGAATAAATTCAACACTAATATGAGTGTTCATGTGATATTTAAAGTATATATAATAGAAAAATACCCCTTCATAGTGTGGAAGGGGTAAAATGAATGACTAAAGTATGCTCTTGAGCCTGAGGTCTTCATCCCAACCTCAATGGTAGAAGTCTACCTCATGTGAATAAATGAGCTAATTTCAAACATGGTACCACATTTTTGTCATTGAATAACATTTTTAATAGACATGCAGGGATTTCTCAATAATGAAAATGTACCCCAAGGTACTTTGTACAATGTAGGTAGCCTACATAAAGCAGATGATGTTGAGCACTCTAGTAATGGATCAATCAATATTCAATGAGGTAAACCCATTTTATATTACAAGGAAGACTACCATTAATCATTCCAAGCTCCAAGGTTGATCCGTGTCATATTAATATATTGTTTCTCATCCATCTCAATGCTTTTTAAACTGGAAAATGTGGTGGACTCAACTCATAGGACCATTTTTACTACTGGGATAGAGTTTGGCAAATTAGGGTCTAAAAACTTACGGGAGAATTTTGAGGCATAAAAAAATGTTTTAAGGGGTAAAACTATGTCAATTCGTTGTTGGCCCTTCATTTCATATTCTACAGATAGATACCTTTCCAATGGTGTAATAATCATGTCAATTAGAGTCTATATGAAAAATTTATGCCACTCAAACATTGACCTTCCTATTTTCATCGCCATAATTCGAGAGGATGTCACATAAACCACCATTATTCATCGAAGAGGTGTTAGGAACATGATTATGATGGATAATACTCTAGAAATGTCCATATGGCAACTCTAGTTAAAAATTGAGATAGTCAAACCTAACCACTAGTAGGCTATCTACCTGTGTTATAACTGGGTCACTAGGAGGAAAAAGGGTTCCATTCTTCTGAGTGCATTTCTTCTATATTTTATTATCTATCATCAACTTCTATATTTGTGTCTAATGGTCCTATTTAACACCTTGGTGTAGAGATGGACATATTGGCTAGAGGGAACATGATTTGGTGTTGGCAGTCCATTAAATGCCCTTGGGAAAGAGACCCTATCAAAAAACATTTTCCCTTGGAAGGAAAAATGAATAGAAAATGCATAAGCTAAAGGGGAGTGGGATTTTTTTTAAATATCAAGTAGGTTGAGGAGTAGATCAATGTTCATCGCAGCTTGACCGATCCCCAAGGACATTGTAGGGGGGAAACTGGCACGTCCGATATGTTTGCGCCACCCCTTGGAGTTGAAAAGTCAACTGGTCATGCTAAACAGATCAATGCCCCAGATTAAATTTGGGTGGTATTGGTTTATTCCCACCTCTGACTCATCCACCTACCGAAGAGAGGTGGGCACCATACCCAACCATGCTTTCAGTCATCAATAATTCCAACAAGCAAGTGCCATGACAATCATAAGCTATCCGTGCCATTTTCCACCTATCACTATTCCAATCACTTTCTTCCACACTCCTTCCCCTCATTACCTCACCTAGCATCAGATGATTATTTTATTCCACCTATAAAGGCCCGACCTGTTAGCTGTTTGATTTCAACTTTATAATTCCTACAACCAAGTTCTTGCACTGTCCCACTAGTCTATGACATTGTTCATCTATCCGACTGCTTCAGAGCTCCCACCAACATCATTCTTCAATTCTCATCCAGTCAACCAGGGAACCCACCGACCTTCTATTTGTAAATTTTTCCCTCATGCTATAAATGAAGAAACCAGCCCACAAAACCCCCAAAGTGTGGGAAGCCAAACCCTCATCCTACATTGAGCCACTAATAGGCACAAATGCACAAATCTATGACCCATCCTCTCCCTACCACCTGTCAAACCTCCAGTTCAACATGTATGGTTGCCACATCAAGGGAGAGGACCCTCTTATAGTAGTTTAATTAGGGTTATATTACCAAATTGCATCATCTTTCTATCATTTTCTTGAGTTCATTTCATGGCTTGCTTTGCCTTATGTTTAGAAGAAGAATTATTTTATATCTTGTATTAGAGTCAAAATCTTGGAGGTAGCTGATTCAGAAGGCTCTGAGATACCCACTTTCTCTTGATCCAGAGAAATTTATTAAAACTACTTTGTTTTATAGACACAACACCCTCTCAACTGGAGAGAAACATTCCTTTTTGCAAGTTATTTTGGCCCCTGGCCACCAATCCTTACATGTTATCGATACTTTTCCAATACCTACATTTAGAGAGGTAGTGCAACCCATCCTCACTGTAATTTCCCAATTGTTTAGGGAAGATGATGACAATATTCTCACTAAATCCATCATAGGGTTTCCATGAGAGATGATATATCCAGACCATCTTTTTGATATACCTTCTTTCCTAGTTGAATACATCAAATTCCAGTTGCACCATAGTTATTTCACCTCATTTTTCAGATATTACTCCATAATGTTTTATTTCTTCCTATATACCCATGCAGATGAGCTTGAATTCCTGGGTCTTAGTCTCATGGATTCAAACAAATAGAGAAATTTTGTCTGTGATTGGGATGTTATTGTCAGGCAAAAACCCAAAAATGAGGGCTACTCTCAATTCATATCCACTTATATGGCTATTGCATACAAAATCATCCACAAGGTCTCCCCCCCAAGGATTTTTCCTCAACAAAAAGAGATCCAACATCTTAGTAAGGACACTAGGTTGGGTAATTAATGTTTATTTGAGAATTACACTAAAATTAGGGTTTATGGTTGTGAGCTCCCTCCCTACCCTTTACTTGTTTTATGCCAATGAGAATATTTTCGAGAGAGTTCATTACACAGATGCTACATGTGGATAAAATCCACTTTGTTCTTACTAAGAAAGGCTATATGTTCAAGTTGGGAAAGCCAATAGGTCCCTTAATTGTAAATACAAGGCCATACCTCTAGTTAGCTGAGAATTTGTTGAAAGAAATGAATTTTGAAATGGGGGATATTTGGCGTTATGACCCCCATGGTATCATTGCAAACAAAAGGAAAAGCATTAATTCTTCATCCTATGACCATGAATACAGGCCAGAAGTTGAGTGGGAATTTAACTTTGATTCCTGGCCTATTAATACAAAAATGGAGATTAAGACTTCATCAAAAAAGGACAAGGAACATAAGAAGATTGTATATGAGACCAAAGATGTCAGAATGGAATATGTCCACACCAGCAAAAGGGTCAAAAACCAAGAAGCAGTGGAGGAAGAGATTGAGACTAGGTTGACTAAGACAAATCTAGATCAACCAGGATTATAGGTGACCTTAGAAGACCCACTTCAGGCTTCTTCCGTATCGTCTACAGAGGTAGTACTTCTGAGTTCTTCTTGGAGTTCAACAAAGGTAGACTCCAGTTGGCATACAGGGAAGGATCTAGACAAAAGTAACAAGAAGGTTAGGGAATAGATGCAACACCAACTGGCATCACATTCAGCCCCCTGCCAGACCAGACTCCTCATTGTCATGGACCTAGAGAGGAACCAAATGAAGCTTTCACTACACCATGCCTCGAAAATGTCCCTCCCACCGAGCTCCCAGTTTAGGGTTATGGATGTATCTCTCGACCTACCAACTGTTCCTCTACCTAACAAAATCAACTTTCATAGGTAGGTGGAAGAAATGTTGTATAGTGAACTAAGAAGGAATGTTATGGACATTAGTAAAGCTAAAAAGTTGTTAGAGAAGGATGGAACGAAGCTGAAGAAAG
Source organism: Pinus taeda (assembly GCA_000404065.3). NCBI lineage: Eukaryota > Viridiplantae > Streptophyta > Pinopsida > Pinales > Pinaceae > Pinus > Pinus taeda. The sequence continues at coordinate 58,970 of APFE030496328.1, forward strand.
AGAGAGCTAACTGTAGAGCTCTACATTTACAAAATGAGAACCTAAATGAATTGATAGTAAAGCTAGGAGTGAACCAAGAAGACAAATTTGGTCTAGAAACTCTTATTCAAAGTTCATAGGTTGAGATCCAAGAACTAAGGCATAAGTTGAAGATGCCTATTAGTGAAATCATGCAGTCTGAAGAACTAACATAGGTAGAGAAAGAAAAATATATTCTAGCCAAGGATCTAATAGGCCAGAATAATGAAGTGGTGGCTGTCAAGCAATAGGTAGCAGAGCTCCGAAAGAAAATTGACTATCATATTTGTGTAATGCCTGTGTGAGAAAATCCTCAAAATCCTAGTGAGTAGCTCACAAAAACCCTCACTGAGATGAAAATATCATATGGAGAAATAAAAAACATACAGGTGGTTTGAGACAACGCCAAGTGGGCCATTGCACAAAAGTAGAAACAATTAGATATTGTTAATACAAATTCAAAAATGATTAGCAAAAATCTATAGGCACCAAACCAAGAAATTACTGAGTTGAAATATGGACTAGAAGGTAGCATGTCCCTCATCCAATCCAAACAACTAATATGGCATGAAGTGATAACAAAGATGAAGAATAACTAGAAGTATATGATTTTTATGGTAGAGGAAAAGGTTGTAATCATGGACTATGTGTTATTCATCTTCTCTTCCAAGGAGGAGGATGACATAAATGTTTGGACAACTAAAATATTCATTGAGTATGTCAATTCAAACCACACAGTCTGTTGACGTCCATATATCTGGTAGATCAAGTTATTGCAATCATGATAGTCTCCAAAATGATCCAGAAGGAAGTTGTCATATTTAAGGAGAGACTTTGAACTGCCAGGGCTTTTGAGTACCTTATTTCACTCCAGGCCAAATTATGCAAGGCTCACAAGTATTAATATCACCAATAAGGGTTTCTTTCACTCTCCTCTACATAGTCCAACGTTGTGGTAGAAATGTGACTAGTTCATCAACCCTCCACAAATCCAAATCATCGACCCAAAAAATATTCCTCTAGAACCTTTCCAGTGGAGATTAAGATATTTTTTTATTGTATCATTCACGAAACCTTACTATTTTATGTTTTCTGTAAATATTTTATTCCAAGAAATGAACTCAATTTAGTTAGGGTTTAGTCAGTATAGTTGTGAAAGTAGCACACTAATATCATTATGTTGTGATGAATCATGGGTAAATCAAGAAGGAATATTTTGTAATGGGTACTCATTCTAAGACCTGATTAAAGACTATGTATGATACATTTTGAAGGGTTATAAATTTTGTTTCAAAGGGGGATCTGGAACTATTAATGGAGAAATGGAAAATGTATTCACTTAAACAATTTTGGTGATTCTTCTTGCATAAGGTTGTTGTATGTATTATCTTTTGTGTTTATTCAATTTACCTTTGCTTTCTTCTCTGATGACATGTAATAGTAGAAGTTGGATTTAGTTTTATGAAATCATGGATTCATCTATGTCTAATGTTGATTTGAGATGCCCGTGTGTAATAATATCTAATGTCATTAATATGCGCTCCATGTAATTTGAAATATCATTCAATGTTCATTCCTTTGTTTCTTACCGAAGTATGATGCATGGGATTCTATGCTTAGCCGTGTGTATTTGATTTCTTTTCTACATATTCTTCTTTCACACTTGCTAAAATGACCAATGAAACTATATTCTTCTATAAGTTTTCCATCAGAGCTTGATATCAAGCATTCTATGAGTTTTCTTTGATATCAATGATATCTACCCTCTTGAAAGATATTATGAACTAGTTATATTAAAAATATGTTGAATGTTGAGTGTAAGTGAACAAATTCAGGAAATATTACAATCACTCTTTAAGATGTCCTAGGCACTAGCCTCTCCCCAACCTCTGTATTGTCTCTAGGAGCTACAACATCTCCTAGCACTGTTTTCGGTCATGAATTAGAATATTTTTTCTTAGTAAAACACTTGTGTTACTGGGAATATTGTCCACTCGGAGCTGTTATTCCCACTAAGACTGGTAGGTGTCTTAGAAACAAACAAGTAAAGTCTACTTTCGCTTTCCTTTATGAAAATAGATAAGAGTGGAACAAGGAAACCAACCTTAGTCTTGCACTTGGTTCCCTTGCTTGATTCCTCTCCTTCCTGATAGATCTTTACCGCTTATTCATCGTCTGCCCAGCTTCAAGGAGCACCTGTGGAATCAAAGCAGCAAACTACTATCGAAGAACAGAGATCTATATTCGTAAATAACACAAGACCAGATATGTGTTAACCATACAAATGCATATATAATCAAACATACAAGAATATGGAGGAAAACTTGAATAGCTTTATTAAGATCAAGAATAGAAAGAGGATTACAACCATATGTTCTGACCCAGCATCATCCTCCAACAAGAAATCCCTTCTTCACCTCAAATAAAGCTTAGATCACCCAACACTATGAAGTTTCACCAGAAAACCAACAACACTTCTCTACAAGATAAAAAATTCCAACCTTTGGATCTCTGTGATACGGGATCCATATATAGATGATTGTAGGGGGGTGAGTCATCTTCTAGGTTATTGATTAGTTTCCTCTCTCTGATAGTTCTTGTTTCCACTTGGAGACTGATGATCTCTTACTCATCCCTGGTCGAAAACAGAGAGGCAAGTGTTAGAGGGGAAGCTTCTGGAAGATTCCATGATCTTCCGCCTCACAAATTGTCCCTGCCATTTGTCCATTTTCAACCATTGAACCCTATAGAGGAGCCATTCAGTATGCATCACACCCTTTACACTAGGAAGGTGATATGAATCGCACCCTCTGCACTGGGTATTTAGTATGGTCCAGTTTTGACCAATTCTGAGCAGTTTTTAGTGGAGGACTTCTCGGAGATGATGTAATCAGCTGACCTTGTTCCTTTAGGTAGTGAAGCAAAAATTTTAGGGACTTAGGAGCCCTCAGTTTATGGAAATTTATGATTGGGGTTGTAGTGCCCAAAAATGTCTATAACAGTTGCCCCCTAAAGCATGAGGTCATTAATCTTTTGATTTCGGGTGAAATGCTTTACCATGAGGATCCAAAGTTTTTTCGAGCTGGGAGGGGACCTATAATAAGATACAATACAATACATTATCTTCATAACATTTTTCATGATCTAGCTGAGGTGGGCATTCCCATACTTAGCTTTATAAATTCATTTTCATGTACATAGGAAAGACAATTGCCTGTGTGGTAGACTGATGATTTGGACTCATCATCCTTTGATTTGGATGATCATCTGTTCAGCAATGATGTACATTTGATGTCTTTATATTCCTAAATATATTGCAGCTCGGATGGATGAAACTAGATCTGAGGTCTTCAAAAATCATTCAATCTTCACTCGAAGTACAAGTCGATCCATGCGAAAAATGTATTGGAGTCAAACATGGAAAGACATTGCCTGATTACCAGTCAATGATGTAAGCTATTAATAGGCATGAGAGGAATCACCAATAATGATAATGACCCTCAAGGTACTACAGTACAATTCGCGTGGTGTGAAAAAGGACTTGGCATCTAACACCACACAAAATCTCTCTGTCGAAGGCCATTAATGTAAACCTGTCGCCGAAAGTGAGAAACTTGCCATTGAGGCATGCAAGCTTCAAAGTACTGAAAGGGTTGTTCCTAGGTCAACTTCTTGGATAATGAGCTG